>CM050168.1:167869118-168134118 GCA_027410445.1 Discoglossus pictus
CTTCTGTTGCCTTGAAACGGTTATTAGGACTAGTGCCCTTTTGAATATATATTATTTTTGTTCATAATCACTTCAAGATTGGTATTTAAATATTTCCACAATGATTTATTTATGCCATGAACTGGTTAATCACGCTGTCTAGTTCTCTTGTGCATAGATAGCTGTCTGGAACTTCCACAAATAGTTTATAAATAGCATTTTATGTCTCGTTGTACCTTTTTTGTTTATGGGGCTTCTTAAGATCATGTGTTGTAAGTGGGACTCAGTGCTGTTTTTTTTCCCCCCCTCTTCCTTGCAGCCTAAACTATACAGATCTGTTATTGAAGATGTCATCAATGATGTTCGGGAGCTTTTTCTGGATGAAGGTGTTGATGAGCAAGTTCTTATGGAACTTAAAACGGTGAGTAACCTTTGTGTTTGTAATCGGCTGGCCTCAGATCATTCCACCATGGACACTTCACTGATGACTTGTTCTGTTTTCCAGCTGTGGGAGAACAAGTTGATGCAATCAAAGGCAGTAGATGGGTTTCACTCTGAGGAGCAACAACTTCTACTGCAGTCTCATCAGCAGCAGCACCCACAACAGCACCACCACATCCAGCACCACCCACAACCACAACAGCCAATGCAACACCAGACACAGACCCAGCAAGTCCTTATCCCAGCTACGCACCATGGTGAGGAACTGGGGGTCATGGTACAAAAAGGACCAATGCCAGTCATTCGTGTCAAAATGAACCTTCTTGCCTCCTTTTTAAAACAAAACTAAATATGTCTTCAAAAATCTAGTTTTAGATCCTCCAAGATTAAACATTGCAAAAGTATTATTTGCAGGAAAGTATATTTTAATTCAGGAAAAAATGTTTATCTGTAGCTTTTTTTTAGGCAGAAATTCTATTTAAACAGACATAACATGTAGTGTACAAATTCAGAACCTACATCTTTTAAGGTGTACTCTCTATAAGGCTTCCTTGTGGCACAGCATTATAAAAGTGTTGCCTCCCCTTGTCAGTCCTCCTGTTATAGTAATAGTACAATGTAATTTCTTAAGGGGTTCATGTAGATAACCTTATCAATCATATCCTGGGATGTATTATCTGTTAAAGAAAAATTCACAGGGTTATCATGGACAGATTCCAGTATTCTAAAGTTTCGTCTTAGCTTCTTGTATGCTAATTCTTATCATTTTGTGGATTTCATGGATAAAACACATGCTTAAGTTTCCTTTTAAGGAAATGCAAATTACACTGAACTGTTTTCTAAAACTTGTTCTTTCACAGCTCCTCAACAGCAAGTGCTTGTACAGGATTCAAAGCTGATACAACATATGGCTTCACAAGGAATGGTAAGATCTTCCACCATCTGATCTACCACTGCTTAACAACCAATCCCTTATACCATCTCCTGCTGGATTCTGTATAATACATACACACCATTATGGTTTCCCCCTCCTTGATGCGAAATCATATTTCTCGGTTTCAACATTAATTCAGACTAACAAAAAGTACAAACTTTAATGTAATGGTAAAAAAACAGACTTTTTTTTATATAACCCTGACCTCCTTCCACTGAGTTAAGCCAGTGTAGTATTCCTCTTCACCACATCACTTTGAAATTAAAAGTAATTTGGATGGTAAAACAATTACCATCCTTGCATGAAGTCTGAATAGAAGTCACTATCTGTCCTGCTAATAATAATAATGGGTCTGGTATAGTGATACAATTTTGTTAATCTTGGCACGACAGGCACATCTGTCAGTTACTGCCCCTTCTGAGCTCCCTCAATTCATGTTCATTGATTTAATTACCTCATTTATCCATCTCCATGTGCCTTCAAGCTTTCCCAGCATCAGCATTCTCTAGGGAATCCATGGGAATTGCAAAATATTTGCGGTTTGCCTTCCTGCCCAAACCTTCCAGTGAACAGTCTGGCTTAATTTCCTGTAGTATTGGTTTATTGGATCTTCTTGCAGTCCAAGGGACTTTAAGCTGTCTTCTTCAAAACCAAAATTCAAAGGTGCCATCCCCTTTCCTCCCCCCCCCCTCTGTTTTTGCACATGATTTATTCCACATAAGTTGATAATGTAAGGCCTTGTCGCACTCCTTTCCTGGTCTCCGAACAGAGCATGGAACAACCAAATGTTTCGACAGTGGCTTTTTGGTCTACATAAATCCCTCAGGAGGCAGATGAGATTGTCTGGTACTCCCATCTCTAAGAACATTGCACATTTCATTTGATCCATTTACATAGTCAAAAGCTTTAGAATAATCTGAGGCAGAAGTAAATGTTTTTTTCTGGAACCCCCTTGCTCTCTATCTGTTGGACTTGGCAGTTTTTGTCACTTGTGTCTCTTCAGCTGTGGAAACCGGCTTGCATGTCTCTGGTAGTTCTGAGTCCATATATTGTTGGTGCTGAATCATTAGCTTGCTGATATGTGAAACTAGTGCAATTGTTCAATAATTTGTTTTGGGTTTTTTTTTGGGGGGGGGGGGTGGATGTACACAGACTTCTAACAATTAACTGCCCATTGTTGCTTGCCTTATGATACATTTTTTTGAAAACAATACTTTTACAGCATCATCTTGTAGGATTTTGAACAGTTCAGCTGGTATTCCATCAAATCCTGCAACCTTGTTTTTAGGAAGGCATCCTAAGGCCAACTTGCTTCACTCCAGCTCATTATCCAATCTATTGAGGTCATCACTGCTGTTAAGATCATATTTGTATAGATCTTCAGTGTATTCCTGCCATCTCTTTATCTAGTCTGCTTCTGTTAAGTCCCTACCATTTTTGTCTTATTACTCCCACTTTTGGCATGAAAGGTTCCCTTTAGATCTTCCAATTTCTTAGAGATGTCTTGACTTTTTTTTTTTTTTTCCTTTACATCACTTATTTTATGTCTCCTTGTCTCTTCTTGCTATCCTTCTGGCATTCAGTTGAACAAATATTTTCCTGTCTCCACGACCTCTTGCTTTCCTTTGTTTATTGGCTACTTTCAAAGGCTGCTCTGTTAGCCAGTTTGCCTCTTGGAATATCCCAAACCCTTTGGACAGATGTTTGAGGCATCTATGTAGTCAATCTGGTGATGTCCATGTGTAGTTGTCTCTGAGTCTGGAAGAGTGTTTGCTTTGACTCAAGAATTATCTTGACAGAACTCTACTAATCTCTGGTCGGATTCATTTGTACTCAAAGGCCAAACTACTTGTCAGTTATTCTACTTTTTTTTTTTTTTCCTACTTCTTAGTATTTCAGTATTCAATGATTTGAGTATCATCTTCTCTTGGGGGTTTCAGGAGGTGTTGAATATTCTCCTAAAATTGGACTACTTCATCCATGGTTTTAGCATGGAGTTGTATAACTGATGTTAAATGTCTTGCCTTGAATTGCAATGTCATTTTTTTGTGGGAGTTGTAATTGAGCTCTAATGGCCACTTCTTGATTTATGAGGTGTATTTCATTCCTTCTGAGTGTACCTTGACCACAGTAATATCTGGTGATTGTCTGATATGAAATGTCCCATTTGAGTTTAAAAAACAATCCCAGAATGTCAATGTTTTTTAATCTTGTGGTGTGTGTGTATCCATCCTTCCATGCCATATTAATACCAGTTGGAAATGTGAGGATCTTGAGTTTTTGAAACGGTTATATACTCTAGATTAGCTGGAACGTCTACTTTTTAAAGTAGACTTGAATTTACTTTCTATTAGAGCGTTCCTAGTGAAGATTAAATCGGCCATTCCTCCATATTTGTAGAAAGCCAAAAGCTATACTTAGAATGTGGAGCTGACTGATCATAAGTTGTCAGACATAAATCCTGCTGCTGTGTTCTATGTTGGGATATGTGAGAACAGAAAAATAAACTCCCAGCCTAGAACACGGCAACAGCATTTATGCCTGACAACTTATCAGTCAGCTCCACAAGTGTAGCTTTTGCTTTAAAAAAATATGGAGCAATAGCTGATTTCACTTTTCTGTTCTCACATAACCCAACAAAGGTCTTGTAGCCGTAAGAAGTGCTAAAACTTCTACACTTCTGAGTACTCTTTCTCATGAGGGCAATTAATATTTAGTTGAAACCTCCACTGTAATATTCGTGTTGCCATGATTCTGCGTTCTGGCATTGAAGGGCTTGGGATTTCATGGATATTGTATTAACCATTATTTTTATTTTTTTCTGTCCCAGAGTGCAGCTGCTACAGCTGCCACCCTAGCACTTCCTGCAGGGGTCACTCCAGTTCAGCAGCTCATCACAAATTCAGGTGAGTACAAACCAGTATATAAATTTAGATCTGTGGCAAGATAGGGGAATTGTGTAGAAGATTATAAAATAAACAAACAAGGACTTGCTTGTGTGTGTAATTTTATATTCCAAGGAAACTAACCTTTTCAATGCACACTTACACTTCCAACAAACCTGTAAAAGGTCTTATAACATGATAGTTGTGGTAAGTTACAAATGTTGGTCATGTGCAATGAGCGCCAAAGGCGCTCATCGTGTGGCCCACAAGACTTTGAAAAAAGACTGTCAATGAGCTCATAACTCAAGACGCCAATTCATTAAACTAACTTGCAACCTCACAGCACATTAGACCGCAAATCTGCTAAGCGGGGGGCAATGTCTGCCGTAAATGTTTTGAAGCCTCAAAATGAGGCTGAAAGCAGTAACTTAGGTGCTCATCGTTTGCCACACAATGCAAGGTTCTCTCTTGGGTGCCTAACGGCATTGCAAGCCTTCAAATTTTATTGCTGTCATTTGTCGGGCAAGTCGTTAGTTCTACTATATATCACATGCAGTTTTCAGATCTTTAAACTTTTGTTAAATATTCTTTACAGAACTGTAGATGCTTTGGGTCCCCTTCCCTTTTTTGGTTTTCATAATTGGTTTAACAATTTTTTTATTTTATATATATTTTTTTTGGTTCTTTCACAGGTCAACTTCTGCAAGTTGTCAGAGCAGCAAACGGGGCTCAGTACATCATCCAGCCCCAGCAACAGATGGTCCTGCAGCAACAAGTCATTCCTCAAATGCAGCCAGGAGGGGTGCAGGCACCAGTGATACAGCAGGTACTAACTGAAGGGGGGGCGTCTGGTGCTCACTGTCCATAGTAATCATTCTTCCCATTTTTTAATTTAAAAGGGGTGGAGCATTACATTAAAACTATTTATCCTGATTTCAAACACAAAATAAGTATCTTGCGTTCATTCAATTACTGCAGCATTAGTTTGATTAAAAATACTTTATTCTGACGGTTTTAAATTGTTCCAAAGTATGTTTTTAGGTCAAGGCTCTTCAACCTGATCTCATGTAGATTCTAGGACTTAATGGAATTTCTCTCTCTCTTCAATAAAGATAGATACTTATTACCTGTGGACTCCATTATGCAGAATTTAATTCCTGGTCTTAATCTGAATTGTTTGTTTATTAGCTCTGTACAACTCTTTAATCTGCACATGACCTACACCTCCCCTCCTTACCTTGCACTTATCAGACCTTCCACACCTTGATTTTTCTTATGATACCTAGAGGACTGAAACGCTCTACTCGTACATCATTCACTCTCAACAGGCTACAAATTCATATCTTTACAATGGATTATTAGTCCTCTTCGGTACAATTGCATATTTCTACAGTCCTTCTCATTAAATGTCATAATATACACTATTCAATTATATATGCTTTATTCATTGGATATTTTCTGTTTCAGCTGTCTAAATGGTTTAAAGTATGTAACAAAGCAGTAATAGCTGCTGTATAGACCATAAACTTTTTTTTTTCTTAACTTCTGGTGTTTAGTTTCTACATTGTCTGACTTGAGCAATTCAGGAAAGATCTCATGGGGCTTTGATTGCTGCACCAACTTGTTGTGGGACTGCAGCAAATTTCCTTTAGAACCTGTCTGAGCAGGGGACTCTCCCAGTGCCAAGGACAGTTGACCCACAAGCCCTTTCCTGGTACTTTATATGCAAATACCTGCACCTAATCTGAGAAGCCAACCAGAACTGCATTTTTTTTTTATTCTGCCTTGGTAAACTAGTTTCAGTTCCTTTTTTATTTTTTATTTTCTAGTAAGTGAAAACAAATTGTTCAGCCCTAAAGATGACTTATTTTATAGATCTAAAAAAAACAGTGACTCAGGGTACAGATGGGTTACCTTCCGCTGCTCATGGGGTCCACTTATGAGGTGCACAACAGTTCTGATGGTTATCAAATGTTTAGTATGTCATATGTGATTGGTGTTTCACTGACTTTCCTTTGCTTTAAAAAAAAAAGTACCTTTACAGCAGAAATTCTCGAATCTATTGCTTTTCTAAAACCTATATAACTTAATCTTTATTGCCTAATTTGTCGCAATGTTTAATATTCTGGTGGCTTAATATTAAAGTGATACGGAAGCTTCCTGAATTTTACCAGGTATTTAATAGTACATAGAAACGTGTGTAAGCTTTATTTATTTATTTAGTCAAATAGTGCCTGTATGGGTCATCCCTCAGCAGAATGTTGCAGAGTCGGTCTGCATATGCTGCAAAGATGTGGTCCCTGATGGGCTAGGACACTACACATCCAACCATACAGAACCTGGTTATGCATACACTGCAGTGGGTAGAGCCATATGGCAATTTATTTTATAAAGTGCTTTAAAAGCCCTGTTTTCACTGACTAAAATCAGAGTGCATAAAAGTAAATGGACACACAGGTATGTTACATACAGAATACAATCTAGGTAAAATCTGTGTGGTTTTTTGTTTTTTCTTCAAAAATTCTGTTTTGGAATTAAAGACTAAGTCGGTAAACAGATAATGGTTCATGTTTGGTGCCTGGTCAGAAAAAAAATGGAAATCTCTACATTTCTGTGGAACTACTGTTGTTGTGTCAATTTTAAACTGTCCTACACTACTCCAAACTCTGGTTGAGAGTCCACTATATGTGCATCTACAAAGTGATGGAAAAGGAAGTGTAGTTACCAGAAGTTGTGAGCTGCCCCTTGCACATACTCCTAATATTCACCTTCTATATTCAGTAGATACTCTAAAGCAGCAGCATAAGAAGCTCTTCGAATTTAATTTTTTTTTTTTTTTTTTTTTTAAATATATGTAACTAGGAAATTGCCTGTCAAAAATTACACCAATAAAATTTGAAGCCTGGCAATGCGGTTTGCCTCACAATGAGATTTTCTGCACCCATTGCGAGCCCCGCACTGAGTGCTCATTGGGAGCCTCTCCATCTACTTTATGATCCTTGCAATGAGCACCAAAGGCGCTCATCGCAAACCCAGCAATGAGCGGCTTCACCGCTCATTACAGGCCTAGACAACCTGCAACTTCTGTGCGTGGGAATGCCATGTGTTTTTCCACATCCCTTCCGGTGTCTGTCTCCTGTTTCTCTGCTGAATCTTTGCGTTTTGCGCACTGACTGCTGTTTGGTGGCGGCCTTGTTGCTCTGTTACTGCCTTTCTGCTTTGTGTGTGTTATAAGGTCTGGATGCCTGACCTTGCTGAGCCTAGTTTTCATCAGTTTGCCGAATTTTTACTTTTTTCTTTTCGGCTGCCAAATTTTTTCCCTGCTTCTGCTTTTTTTTTTTTTTTTTTTCCTCTCCCGTTTTTTAGTGACTTATTTTTTTGCAAGCAATGCAGTCCATCACAAAATCCAGTGGCCTTGCGATGAGGCCTCGTTGTAGCAAAGTCCCACGTGTCCACCCCTACAATGAGCGCTTTCAGCGCTCATTGTAGCCCAAGTACTGCATGCCTCAGCTGCTTGACTTATGACAACTATATATGTGATGTGTACAAGCTAACTTGTTCATTGTTAAACCAACTTGTGTTTTTTTTTAGGTTTTGGCTCCCATGCCAGGAGGCCTTTCTCAGCAGACCGGAGTGATCATCCAGCCCCAGCAGATCCTGTTTACAGGCAACAAGGCACAGGTTATCCCTACCACATCTGCCCCTCAAGCACAGGGACAAATGACCGTGACAAGTCAACAGCAGCAGCAACAAGGGCAACAACAGGCTCCTCTGGTGTTGCAAGTGGATGGGGCTGGAGACACCTCATCAGAGGAGGATGAAGAGGAGGATGAAGATTATGATGATGAGGAGGAAGAGGATAAGGAAAAGGATGGAGAGGACGGACAGGTGGAAGAGGTACGGTCTGTCCTGTTTCCAGTGTCTCTTTTTTTTTTTTATTTTTTTTTTTTTAAACCTATATTAGAATGTTTAGGGCATTACATTGGTGCTCCAGTCTGGGAACTTTAGTTATGCCAAACGTTGTTGTTTACAGGAGCCTCTGAACAGTGAGGATGACGTGAGTGATGAGGAAGGACAGGAGCTGTTCGACACAGAAAACGTGGTTGTGTGCCAGTATGACAAGGTAAAGGTTGAGTGAAAATTTACACAATCTAAAACTTAGGAGCTAGGTAGATATGTCTGGTAGCCTGGAGGGAATCTCTTCATAGTGATGCATTACGTAAACCTGTTTAGGCACTCTACTCACACAATTGTAGAGCCAACTTCTACTATTTATAGAAGGCTTCATATAATAACCCACTTGCAGTTTTTCATATTCAGAATGCTGTGTGAAGCAGCTACATTATGATTGACTGCATCCAGAACACATTGGGCCCTTTTGGATCGCTGAATTTATCAAGTTTTAATACCTTTATTTTCTTTGACTAATCTATTTTTGGTTACTCCTTGTAGATTTATTTTTTGTAGATAAGTTAGTATTTTCTGTAGAGCTATTTAATAGGAACTGTTTGTTAATGGTTCATGTCTTGTTATAAATCATGCCAGCAGATGGCAGCATAATACAATTTGAGTGCTCTGGTTGTACAGAATTCTGTGTTGATATCACATCCTATTAGAGTACTGGAGACCTTTTTTTCTTAAACAATTAGCATTTTTCTGAATCTTGCAGAATCTTCGCTTCCCTGTCTGTTCTGTGGTATCTTTAGACTTACAGAAATGTTTAATGATAAACTGTTCCCTCTAGATTGGCCTGTCTGTGCATTCACAAATGGCTACATGCCACTTTTTCGGTTCCTCTTAAAGGACACCAAGGTTATTAATAATATATATAACACTGCTGCTAAACTAATCTTTTAAACCCTATAAAGTTTGCAGTCTAAGAGTGGAACTGGCAGAGAAATGTTGCAAGAGCTTTTTTTTAAATGTTCAGTTTGTAAATAACTTTCACATCTGAATAACTTTTTTAAAATAAGCTCATTATGAGCAGTGCTATCAAAGGGTTTATTAAAACCTTGTGGGGCCTCCTTTAAGAGGAACCGAAGAAGAAAGAGAAAAAAAAAAAATGGCATTGAGCGACTTGTAAATGCAGACAGGCCAATCTGATCGAACAGTTTGTCATTGTTCTGTGGTATCATCTTAAAGACTTACAGAAATTAGACGGTGAAGCTAAAATTCTGCAAGATTCAGAAAAATGTTAACAGTTTAGGAAAAGGTCTCCAGTCTGGTACAAATTTCCTGTGACAAACAAGTGTAATTTTTATGAAGCTTATCATTACACTTGAGTGTAACTTGGAGCTCTAGTTTTGTGGTCATTCCAGAACACTGGATATGCCCAAGACCATTAGGTGCAGGTGAGCTATAAAGCATTTTTGGTTATTCATGCCATTGCATCTTGTCTGAGGAAGCACAAAAAGCAGTTATGCACAGGAGGAATCTTCATGGCTCAGCAGAAAGTGCTTAGACAGCCATTTCCATTAATACCAAAGGGCCTCAATGTCCCTTGAAAGGGATTCTACAGTCCACGTTTTTATATTATTATTATGATTATTATTATTGTTATTATGATTGTATAATAACTGCTGGTGTTAGCTGCATTTTATAGGTCTTCAGAATCGTATATGTAAATTCTATATTGGCTTTTTATAGGTCACTACCCTGACTTTTATAACTTCAATTTGGTTAGCGATAGAGATATAGCTCTTTTAATTGGCTTATTTCCCCAGGCTGTGCAGTATATTGGTAGCTGCAGGGAGCTATTTGTGCCTTCTATTTGTGCCTTCTATTTGTGCCTTCTATTTGTGCCTTCTATTTGTGCCTTCTATTTGTGCCTTCTATTTGTGCCTTCTATTTGTGCCTTCTATTTGTGCCTTCTATTTGTGCCTTCTATTTGTGCCTTCTATTTGTGCCTTCTATTTGTGCCTTCTATTGAAAAATAACAAGAGCTCAAGCCTGTTGGTCTTTAACATCTTCAACCTAACTTTCTACATTTTCTCTAGATTCACAGGAGTAAAAATAAGTGGAAATTTCATCTCAAAGATGGCATCATGAATCTGAACGGAAGAGATTTTGTCTTCTCCAAAGCTATTGGGGATGCAGAGTGGTGAAGAAGCAGAAACCCATCCCCACTACCCCCCTGCTCCTCCAAGGCATTGAGGGTGGAATGAACACAAAGGGGGGTATCTGTGTAAAGTAAAACATAACTACAGGACCTGCTTACTTCTGGAAATGATAGCAAGCGTGAGATTGTGCAAAGCGACCCATTTGGGGTATTCACAGGAACTGGTGAATCTGGGAGTCACTGACAGTACTGACCCACCATGCCTCCAACAGGGTGCCAACTGACAAATTGCAGGCTATCACAAGAGCTTGTGGCATTGACTGTACCTACCTACAGCAAACTCTCTGGTGACCTACAGCTGTCCTACATCTCCATCCTCCCTTGCTATAAAAATACTAAGGGGTTTTGTTGTGGTGATTCAATAGGAGCCTCAAATCGGATAAGCACCTGCTTTTATTTATTTGTCATTTTAATGTCCCACCCAGTCCATTCACTGGGTAAAACTTTTTTTAATTCTGAGTAATGTATTTGCATTCTAATACTGTGTATTTACATCCTCCACATATCAAACTATCTTTGCACAAGCCTTTCAGTTTAGTCAAAACGAATTAAAAGCCTCTGCTTAATTTCATTTAATCCAAACCATAGCTGGGGCTCCACTTAAGTCATCTGTCTGAGATGGCAGTCTGACTGGTATACCCAAATACTCCAAAACGAAAGGCCTGGGCATTTCTGATCAGTAGCTGTTCCCAGTGCTGTTTTTCGCTCAAGTAGCAAAATAGGTTTAATGTGTAAACCCATGTCCCAATTAAATCTCTATAATCTCAAAATAAATATATATGTATATATGTATATGTGTATATATATATATATATATATATATATATATATATATATATATATATATATATATATATATATATATATATATATATATATATATATATATATATATAATTTTTTAAATATATTAATCATGATTTTAAATACTGACACATACTTGTGTATCACTGTAAATAGAGTAACCTTGGCTCCTAACACCACTTTTCTTAGCTAGTCTTCAGCTTACCCCCTCTGTATAAATCTCAAACTTTAAATCTTAAGTGCAGGCTACAGTAGCAGCAGTTGTCTTCCCAGTACTTCCATGCTTGTTTTCAGTCTTGACACATTTGCCCTTTGGATCTGATATTGCGTAGGGAGGACTGTACCACTCTGCCTTTCTCAAGCAGCACATTAGTCCTGTGGTGTCAAGTGTGTGCTTTAAGACTGTCATGGTGAGTTGAACAAAATGCCTTGTGATTAGTGCCTAACTGTATGCAAATGACTCATTGGAAGAAAGTGGTGACTAAACTGCTTGGCTCAGATTTTCCAGTAAGTGACCAGGTGTAGTGTCCCATTGACTATTGGGATATTCTGTAGCTCCCCTTGCAGGGGGTGCACCTCTGTTCTGTGACACCAGGAGGTTTGGATGGCAGTACAAGGCTTGGCAAACTATACCACTGTGCTGCAAAATGGGACCAAGGTGCATCTCTTACTGTGCCTTACATGGGTGGGTTCCTAACATGCTGCTGGTGAACCCCCAAATCTGGACATACAAAATCCATACACCCCTGGATACCTTTTTGCTTTTAGATACCCAGCTCTTCATATCCCCTGAGGAGGGTGCAGCTTTGTGGTCTAGTCAATACCCAAATGACACCCAAAGACTTTAACTTGCAATCTAATGTATTTTATATTTCTTTTTATTTTGAGAATAATTTTGGGGGGTGGGTGTGAAGGAATAGAGCAGCTTTAATTTTGTTAAATGTGAAAGACTTTGTACCTAGCACTGCTCTTGTGTGAATCAGGGTGTTCCTAGATCTGTTTTTATATGGGACTGAGGGCACTACTAATGTCCAACTGCTGTTGTACATACAGTTACATGGAAGGGAGGGCAAATCTATTTATTATGTTTGTAAAATTGCATTCTGTACAACTGCAGATCGAGGTTGCTTTGTCTTACTGAATATTATGTTTTAAAATGCCATGCTTAGAATCTGATTAGACAACTGTTATTTGATCTATTTTAAGTTTTAATATTTTACCTTTGCAAAAACCTTTAATTAAAGTTATTTTAAAAAATCCTTTTGTAGGGTTATTTTATTAGCGTAAACATCTACAGCAAAATCTTTTTAGCTTCCAATCACCAAGAAAATAACAAATATTTCTTCCTGCCTCCCTCGTGCACTAGGCACATATAAGACAGGAGAATCTTCCCATTTTTTTATTTTTTCTTGATTACTTTTACTCTTGGTTTATGCAGCTGCGAACACTAGACTTTGTGATGCAAAAACATTCTTAAACTCCAGTGCTCCTTTAAGTGTTGCTCCCTCTGAAGTGCTTTCTGTGCTGGCTCCCATACTTTGCACTATTATGAAATTACACTTGATGCTTTTGAGGCACAATCCTGATGCTGAGAAAACATTCGTCTTTCTTTCTCTTTACTGCTGGTGCCACTTACAGAGAAAGCTGTGTCTGGATTTAGAAGCCCTTGACATGCAGGGGTAATGAAGACTGTAAGAGGGCTTAACCCATTGATTGCTGTGTAACTGACAAACTCCTTAATTTATAATTTATATTATAAAGGTGGCATTGGCCAATATTCCTTCTGAACTGTTGCGCCTTCCAGTTATTATGTGGTTAAACACTCTAACAAGCATTCGACCTTGTCTTTTGTGCATTTTTATAGACTATATTTTTAATTTGGTATGTGCAGGTTAGAAAGTGCCATTAAAAGTCTGACCTAATCTGGCTGAAGAAATCTTCAAATGATGAATTATAACAGACAGGAAATAAAAGACGCTTCTTGTTATATTTAATTGAATGCATGCTCATCTTGGCTGGAGAGCGCTTAGAGACAACGTTCTTGTTGATGCATCAATGTTTGCTACACAACTGAAGTCTGAACACTGCACAAGGAGACTTGAGTCAGGCTGGTTTTGATTTGGTAGAAAAGAATGTACTCCCATTCAAAAATAAAATTAGAAATAAAACTTCACTTGGCAGAGTTTTGGTTTGTGAACAAGGACAGGGTCTAAATTGTATTATGCTGCAGTGGAATTTATTATTCTGGCTTCTGTTGACAACCTTCCTGAGGTAGGAGGAGACCTTGAATACAAAGTGCATCTACATACGAGAGTGAGAACTAAACTAAAGCGGACTGTTTCCAACCTGACTAATAGAAAGGTCAACTGGCTATTTATTGGTCTTTGAGTGCTACACCTGATATTGGCCAAATAATTCTAAGAAACAGAAAATAAACACCACTTTTTTTTCCCCCATGATGCAGTTCTTTACTGCACGGCTCCAATCTGCTTTCTTGCCAGTTTCATCTAGTATAATTTGGTTGTCTAGTCAGATTTTAAATTGTGCAGATGAGATTTGGTTTTCCATCTACCATTAAAAAAAAAAAAAACTTGGCTCCACCAGAAACTTGCTTATGTGGTTTATTACCCAGCATTGCATGAGAGTCATTAGAGGGAGGACTTTTGAAATTCAGATATTTTAAGCAGAATAAGTTAAATTATCAATCTGATGAAACTCCACTCATAAATCTACAATTTCCAACTCAAGACCAAACCTATACATATCTGGGCTCATTGCTCTTTTTAGAATAATTGTTTTAAACCTAGATAAAACATAACTTTTTTTTTGTAAATATTGAAATCAAATTATAAAAATTCTCATACTTATGCCTTAAGAGATAATTATGTATATATGTACATGCGCACTTTCTTTCAACACATATTGTTGTTCTTGTGATATAAGACTACTATAAGGAGAACATTTGTCATAATTCAATAATCACGCAGACTCCTAAAAAAAAAAAAAAAACACCCATACCCGCTCTTGGAGAGCGGAAAAAATATATAACAAAACCTTAGTTACATACTGCATTGACATGTATGGCCCAAAAACTGGTCCCACGTAATCTGCTTCTGGACAGCAGCTCTCAACACTACATGACTTTTTTTTATGAGTCCTCTGTCAATGTGTATTGCAGAAAGATCCTTGGTTTTTAACCTAGGTATAGAACAACTGAGCAGTGTCTTTTTTTTGTTGTTGTTACAATTTATCATACATGGAGTCCTTACCCAGGCATAACTAATTGCTCATTAGGGGGGTTTATACGCAATCACAGACTTCTGGGTACAGAGTGCAGACAATTTCTATATATTAGAAATCTTGTTTCTGTACGTGTGTTTTACGTTAACACATGAGATGAGTCCAATGAGGAGAATGACCCCTTTGTGGATTATTATGCATCCAGACAAGCGTCTCCTCAATGTATCTCAGTTCACTAGCCAACCTATGCTTCCACCAACTTATTACTTTCAATTTTTCTGTATTCTTTATTTTCTTAAGTCTAGATGTTTGATTTATTTATTTTACTGACAATTGCACACTTGTGATAAAACTGCTCTGTTAAATGCATGACCACTTTTGGGACAACAGTCCTGCAAATCATTCTGTCCTTTTTTTAAATGTGTAATTTAGGAGTTGGTTGTAATTTTTTTTTAAATGCCAGAAAATCAAGCCCCCAAACCCCCCCAATTCTGGAGCCCCCTGTGCTGTGGTTCTATAACATGCTGCAGTAGGAGGCAGGCTGTGTTTTGACAGAGCCATCATTGCTCCTGTTCGGTTCCTGACTGTGGGGCCAGAATGATCCTTCCAACATCATATCCCAGGCCTGGAAACACAGCTGTGCATTGTCATGTCAAACTTTCCATTTCTGCTTTGCAGTGCACAGAGTCTATCCACCAGACATGTCTTCATAATGAAGCTAAATATAGATAACCAACTTTATTGCTTCTGAACTGCTGGAAATATTCTGATAACAAACCACCTGTCGCTGTTGACCCACAAACTGATTACTCTGGTACCCAGGTACCCAAGAATTCTGAATGTTAGGAGCTTGAATAGTTTATGCTCTGTGCTGAAGGACCCAGCAGTGAAAGGGTTAATGAGCAGCTGAGGTTGTTGCTGCATGTTTGTTTTTGTTGCCAGTCCAGTTCCAGTATGTGCATTAGTAATTAAATGGCTGCTGGAGTTTGGGAAAAACTTTACCTGCTTGTGAGGTATATAACAAACCAAGTGCTGTTTTACTCACAGAATAATCACATTTAATAAGTCATCAATAAAATTTTGACCTGTGTGCGATTGAGCCAAGCTCCTGTCAGACTCTTCTCTCCAGGCCAACCCAGATCACTAGAGTAACAGGACCATCGCTCCTCAATGACTCAGAAATGTTGTGCAGACTCTAATCATGTATCTTCATGTGATAAATTGTTCGCTCCTTCGGACAGATTGTTAGCATTCCATATTTTATCTACACTGACTACTTCTATAGGCCAAATCACCAGTATGCTGCTCTGAATAACCTGACTTGCAAAAAAAGGCAGTTAATTTTAAAAGGTAAAAGAAAAATGTACCCTTTTTAATTATTTTTTTTACCTTTTTCTGTGGAATATTGGTTTATTTTGTGTTGGTGCTTCTGGCAGTTGATTGGTTATTCTGTGGCTGAGTGACCTGCACCGGAGCGGCTCCCAGTCTGACGTCACATGCACTGCTCACACCTCACCCACCCATAACATTGGCACGGCTAGCTACAACAAGACTGGCCCTCCACCAGGATGTACGCAGGTGTGGGGGCTGCACAGATATGCTCACCTTCCCTGGAGAATCCCACTCCTCCCTTCAATGGCGATATTAACTCTGAATATGCAAGGCTGACAGAGGAGTCCTAGAGCTATGATAATGAGAAATAGGAAGGGTAGAAGGTCCCTTATAGTAAACTTGCAAGTCCTGCTTTGTGCCCACCCTCTGATGTCATGAATAATGGAGCACTGTTATGGCAGCTTCCATGGACTGCTAATGGTAACATTTTCTAAACAACTGCTTTCATGGTTATAGCTCATGCAACTGCTAATGTTCTCAGTTTGTTACATTTATCACACATTCTACATGCAGAACTCACCTTTCATTGTCTCATTAATGCTCTAATTTATACAATTTGCAAGGAAAAATCTGCTATAAAACCACATCTTGTGTTTAGAAATTGTCTCATATGGTGGCTTTCACTCATGCTTAAACCTGGGAACAAGCAAGGTGGAGGTGTGGGTGTATTACTTTCCTCTCACTGAATCTTTTACTCAATACTCTAATTTCCTTCCTCCAATTCTCATGTTTTGAAGTTCACCTGACCCACCTCTCCTCAGCCATTGCTTTGCGAGTTGCCATGATCTATCACCTGCCTGGACCAACCTCTCAATTTCTGGATCATTGGGAAGCCTTGCTCCCACATTTTCTCTCCTCCAACATACCTTCACTTGTTCTTAGAGATCTTAATATTGCCATTCCCCCTAAACCCACAAAATTACTTTCACTTGCCTCATGCCTTGCACAGCTCACTATGGCGGACAGCTCCTGGATGTTATTTTTTTTTACCAATCTTTGCACAACCCCCAACCATGTCATCTCCCTCTGTCTGATTATCACCTCCTAACCTGCAACCTCCCCACACCTTCCATTCACTGCCAGAACCCACAGAAACCAGGAAGCACTTAACCCACAACATCTTTCCAAAGTGCTACACCCCCTTCTCCGCCTCCTTACCTGCCATGATTTGCCACTTCACAGTACAACATGACATCTTACTTCCACTACTCTTGCAGTCATACACATGCCGTCATTCTCATCCACAGCCATGGCACACTACACAAATACACCACATTCAGAGGTGCTTCCATACCGCTGAATAATTATGGAGGAAATCTTGCACCTCAGCAGACTTGCCCTGCCTTCATTCTTGTTAAGCATCACTATTTCACATTCTTATGATCAAATCTGTACTTTAACCCCAAACATTGTTTGCCACATGCAATGCTCTCCTCCGCTCACCCCCGCCATCGTGCCCCCTTCCTGTCTCATAGCTGAAGTCTTTGCCAGGCCCTTAAAAAATGAAATTGAAAACATTTGAAATGAACTCTCCTCTCAACAAATCGACAACACCCAGCCTTTACCCTTCCCCAATCCCACTTTGACCTTGTAAGTAAAGATGAATTATCTAGTCTGCTATCAATCTCTCGCCTTACAACTTGTCCACATGACCCTTTTTGCATAACGGCTAATCATTCCCTGCAGTAGCACACATCCTCTCACACATCTATTCAACCTTTTCGTAAACACTGGCATGTTTACATCATCTTTAAAACACGCCAAAATTACACCCATTGTTAAGAAACCCTCCCTAACTCTAATTGCCTTACCCCAGCAACCTCCTTGACCACTTCCAATATGGCTTCCGCCCACATCACTACAAAAAGACAGCTTTCAGAAAAGTCACTAATGACTTGCTCACCGCCACGTCAAAGAGTCACTTCTCTATTCTAATTCTCGTGGATAACTCTGCTGCCTTTGATATAGTGGACCACCCTCTTCTAATCCAAATCTCCACTGTCTTGACATGCGTGACACAGCTCTCTCATGGTTTACGTCCTACCTACAAGATTGAACATTTAGTATCACCTTCTCTGGCACCTCTTCTTTGCCTCGTCCTCTGACTGTCGGCATACCCCAAGGTTCAGACCTAGGCCCCTTCCTTCTCCATCTATACATCCTCCCTTGGTATTCTAATTAGATATTATGGATTTCTATATCCTCTATATGGAGATCACACTCAATCTACCACTCAGCACCAGATTTATCCCCCTTGATTCTAGCATGTGTTGTTAACTTCCTCTTAAGCATATCCTCCAGGATATCCATCCACCAACTCAAACTCCATATGTCATATACTGAGCGCTTAATCTTCGCACTCCCTATTACAGCATCCACTCTTCAAATAGGTCTCACTGTTGACAATGTCATCATCACTTCCACCTCCCAGGTCAATTATCTTTAGGTTCCACTGGACCCTGCCCTCCTCGCATCTAATCAATCATAAAATATTGTCTTTTTTACCTAAAAACATCTCCCCATCACCCGTTTGCCCCCACTCCAATCCATAATGAACGCTTCCACTAGTCTCAAAATAATCCCCCACTCCGTTCTGCTAATGACCATCTTCTACCGACCTCACATCCACCTTCAGGACTTTTTCTGTTAACACCTAGACTATCCTTCTGCCTCAAAAACTCACTAAAAATGGTTTGCGTTTAAAGGAACTCATCGCCTTCAGCCTTAATATGCATAACTGCACACTCTACAGTATAATATCACTCGCACCCACAATCTATAGTACAACACACAGACACCTCCACTGTTTGAGCCTATTGCATTACACAGCCATCTTGTATCTATCACCCTCCTATACCACACCCAAACCCTTAGATTGTAAATGTGGGAGTTTTCAGTCTTGTGTTGATGCTCTGGGAACAAGCTCCATGTATGTGTGATTTTAAACTCAAATACAGGGCCCTCCATTCTTCTGAAATTAGTGAATTTTGTTTCTGCCTTGTTCCTAAACCCTGTATAGCACTACGGAATATGTTGGTGCATAACAAATAAAGGATAATAATATTAATAAAGAAATCTAGATTACCAACTATAGTTTGAGTTTCTGTTTGAGTTTCTGAGGAGTTTCTGTTTGGGAAATGTAATTATCCCTGCTCTAGGTCTTCTAATAAAACCGCAAAACAACTCTACACCTTCTAAAAGGTAAATATATTATTCTTAAAAATAAAGAGTAATGATAATATTTTTTAGTGCTACAGAAAATGTTGGCACTTAAATAAAGAGTGATATTTGTTAGGGCTAATACATTTTCACTTGATTTATCCAGTTTCAATGTAGAATTTCTTCTGTGAGTGTTCCTGGGACACATGAACACATGTACAGTTACTACACCAAATATATATCTTTGGCTGTTTAACTGCATTATATCAAATTTACAAAGTTATATTTTAAAACTAATGTACCTTTTTTTTTTTTTGCCTCATCTCATCTGTGTGGAATTACTTTGCCCTAAATGAAACATATTTTCACCCATTATTCATTATTACATAGACTTTCAGTCCATCAAGTTCAACCTTTTAAGATCTCCTCTGACCTGGAATATGCAGATTAGTTAATTGATTCAGAGGAAGGCAAACAGAAAATAAAAGCCAAGTAAAAACTTTGCCAATTGTCTCAATGGAAAATAAAAATTCCTGCCTGACCCCAGATACTGGCGATTGGATTCCTCCCTGGATCAACACTCCCTCTCTAATTAACCAGGATAACCCTGAATGCCCTTTTTAATTAAAAATAAATCAAGTCCCCTTTTAAAGTTA
Organism: Discoglossus pictus; assembly: GCA_027410445.1. Lineage (NCBI taxonomy): Eukaryota > Metazoa > Chordata > Amphibia > Anura > Alytidae > Discoglossus > Discoglossus pictus. The sequence continues at coordinate 167,888,727 of CM050168.1, forward strand.
TCTATTGAATCTGCTGTCACCACCTCCTTTGGAAGAGAATTCCACAGATTAACCACCCTTACTGTGAATCTTTTGTGAATTTAAGGTGGAATCTTTTTACTTCTAACCTCAAGGGGTGTCCTCTTGTCAGTTGAAAACCTCTTGGCACAAAAAGCTCACTTGACAAATCTTTATACTGACCCTGGATCTATTTATATATAAGGTAATCATATCTCCTCTTAGACACCTTTTTTTCTAGGGAAAATAAGTTTAATTTGGTTAGTCTTTCTTCATAACTTAGCCCATCCATTCCCCTTATTATTTGTTTGCCCTTTTAGGTACCTTTTCCAGCTCTAAAATGTCCTTTTTATGAAGTGGTGCCCAAAATTGTACTCCATATTCCAAACAAGGGCGTACTAGGGATTTGTATGGTGGCAGGATTATATTTGCTTCCCTTGCTTCTAAATCCTTCTTAATACATGCTAATATTTTATTTGCCTTTGCAGCTGCTGCTTGCCATTGAGCACTGTTACCTAGGTGTATGTCCACAAGTACTCCCAAATACCTTTCAATATCTGATACCCCTATATTTGCTCTATTAAGATTATAAATTGCATGGCTATTTTTCCTTCCCAGATGCATAATTTTACATTTATTCATATTAAATCTGCCATTTGGCACCCTGACTTTCTAGCACTCCCGACATCTTGCCATTTAGATGCCCATTCCTCTAATTTATGTAAATCCCTCTGGAGGGAAAGCACATCATTCTCTGATTTAATTACCTTGCACAACTTTGTGTCATCAGCAAAAATGGAGACACTACTTTACAGTCCCACCTCTAAGTCATTAATAAACAGGAGAGGAGAGGACCTAATACTGAACCCTGAGGAACCCCACTTACCACATTAATCCAATCGGAGTATGCTCCATTTACCACAACCCTTTGCTTCCTATCTTTTAGCCAGCTCTCAATCCATGAGCAGATATTTACTGCAATTCCTGTATCCCTTAGTTTGCACAATAGTCTTCCATGTGGTACAGTATGAAAAGGCTTTGCAAAATCCAAAGACTACATCCACTGAGCTGCCTTGATCCAAGATCCTACTAACCTCCTATCCTTCCTAAATCCATGTTGACTCCTACTTATAATCCTGTTCAAGTAAACATATTCTTGTATATTATCCCCTATTAACCCTTCTAACAGCTTTCCCACTAAAGATGTGAGGCTCACTGGTCTATAATTTCCCAGATTTGCTCTGGCTCCCTTCTTAAATATAGGTATCACCTCTGCTTTTCTCCAGTCATCTGGTAGAGATCCTGAGTGAGTTCCCTCAGTACCCTTGGATGTATTCCATCAGGACCTGGGGCTTTATGAACAATTTTTTTTCAACCTCTTTGAATTTCTTCCTGCTTTAATCAATTATTTGGTGAAGGTAGTGTTGTCCCATTGGTTGTCCCAACCACTTTACCTCTTTTGTGTATATCATAGAAAATAACCTATTTAGCTCATCTGCCTTTTCCTAGTCACTAATTATCAGATGGCCTGTGTCACATTGTAATGTTCCTATAGCTTCCTTCCTGGCCTTCTTTCCAGTAATATATGTAAAAATATTTTAGGGTTAGTCTTACTCTCTTTTGCAACTCATTTTTCATTTTCTATTTTAGTCAGTCTAATAGCCCTTTTGCAAGCCTTGTTGATTTCCTTCCCTCTTGTTTGTACAATTTAAATGCCTGTTTTTTACTACGTATTGTGATCTTTAAATCATTGTTAAGCCACATTGGATGTGGTTTGCTACTTTTACTTTTATGCCCACATGGTATATGGTGATAAGTATGTATATTTAGTAAGGATTTAAATGTTGTCCATTTATGTTCAGTATTTTTGCCTATCAGTTCTCTGTCCCAGTCTATACTTTGTATTGCTGCCCCTAGACCGTTAAAATCTGCCCTTTTAAAATTAAGAGTTTTTGTAGGCCCTTTCAGTTTTTTTTTGTTTTTTTTAATTGACTGTGCTGTCATCAATATTTGCCAAAGGTTGCCCTAGTTCAACATTTGATACCATATTGATATTATTTGTTATACCTAAATCCAAGATAGCCCCATTTCTAGTAGGTTCTTATATAACCTGGGCCAGATAATGATCTTTGAGTGTACTCAAGTATCTGTATTACCTGTATTGCTGGTCTCATTCATCCAGTTTATTTCTTGGTAGTTAAAAACTCCCATTAGTAGAACTTGCCCATGCTTAGCTGCATTTCCAATCTGTAATAATAATTGCCTTGCTTTCAATTTTATTTGTGGGTTTATAGCATACTCCTACTAATATTCTTTTGGATTTGCAGCTCTTTAACTCTACCCACAAACATTCCACATTAATGCTAGTTCCACTATAAATATCTTCTCTGACTGTAGGCTTAAATTCAGGCTTATCATACAGACAAATCCCTTTTCCTCTTTTACCATTTCCCCTGTCTTTCCTAAATAGGTTATAGCCATCCAGATTAACAGTCCGGTCATGAGATTCATCCCACCATGTTTCGGTAATGCCTATTAAATGCCATTTTTCATTATTTGCCAATAATTCTAACTCTCCCATTTTCCCTGGCAAGCTTCTGGCATTAACAAGCATACATCTTATGTTATGAGTTTGTAACTTTGAGGTGCCTACCTCTGTACGGGAGTTACTTAGTAATACCTCCCTATTGACTATACTAACCCTCCCCATGAGTAGTTCATTCATCCCTTATCCCCACTACACTTTCTACATTCATCTAGTCCCTCCCCCCACCTACTAGTTTAAAAACTCCTCCAGCCTTTCTACCATCCTATCCCCTAGCCAACAAGCTCCCTCATGATTAATGTACAATCCATCCCTGCTATAGAGATTGTACCCAAGTGAGAAGTCAGCCCAGCGCTCTAAAAACCCAAACCCCTCCTTAGTGCACCACATTTTTAGCCATGCATTAACCTCCCTAAGCTCCTTCTGTCTCCCTGGACTAGCACGTGGCACTGGTAGTATCTCAGAATATACTACCTCAGAGGTCATTGCTCTAAGTTTATTCCCTAGTTCTCTAAAATCAAAAAAATTCTATAGGACACTCCATCTTACACTAACTTTGCCATTGGTACCAATACAGTCAGGTCCATAAATATTGGGACATTGACACAATTCTAATCTTTGTGGCTCTATACACCACCACAATGGATTTGAAATGAAACTAACAAGATGTGCTTTACCTGCAGACTTTCAGCTTTAATTTGAGGGTATTTACATCCAAATCAGGTGAACGGTGTAGGAATCACAGCAGTTTGTATATGTGCCTACCACTTTTTAAGGGGCCAAAAGTAATGGGACAATTGGCTGCTCAGTTGTTTCATGGCCAGGTATGTGTTATTCCCTCATTATCCCATTTACAAAGAGCAGATAAAAGGTCCAGTGTTCATTTCAAGTGTGCTATTTGCATTTGTTGCTGTTAACTCACAATATGAGATCCAAAGAGCTGTCACTATCAGTGAAGCAAGCCATCATTAGGCGGAAAAACAAAACAAACCCATCAGAGAGATAGCAAAAACATTAGGTGTGGCCAAATCAACTGTTTGGAACATCCTTAAAAAGAAAGAACGCACCAGTGAGCTCAGCAACACCAAAAGACCCGGAAGACCACGGAAAACAACTGTGGTGGATGACCGAAGAATTATTTCCCTGGTGAAGAAAACACCCTTCACAACAGTTGGCCAGATCAAGAACACTCTTCAGGAGGTAGGTGTATGTGTGTCAAAGTCAACAATCAAGAGAAGACTTCACCAGAGTGAATACAGAGGGTTCACCACAAGATGTAAACCATTGGTGAGCCTCAAAAACAGGAAGGCCAGATTAGAGTTTGCCAAACAACACCTAAAAAAGCCTTCACAGTTCTGTAACAACATCCTATGAACAGATGAGACAAAGATCAACTTGTACCAGAGTGATGGGAAGAGAAGAGTATGGAGAAGGAAAAGAACTGCTCATGATCCAAAGCATACCACCTCATCAGTGAAGCATGGTGGTGGTAGTGTCATGGTGTGGGCATGTATGGCTGCCAATGGAACTGGTTCTCTTGTATTTATTGATGATGTGACTGCTGACAAAAGCAGCAGGATGAATTCTGAAGTGTTTCGGGCAATATTATCTGCTCATATTCAGCCAAATGCTTCAGAACTCATCGGACTGTGCTTCACAGTGCAGATGGACAATGACCCGAAGCATACTGCAAAAGCAACCAAAGAGTTTTTTTAAGGGAAAGAAGTGGAATGTTATGAAATGGCCAAGTCAATCACCTGACCTGAATCTGATTGAGCATGCATTTCACTTGCTGAAGACAAAACTGAAGGGAAAATGCCCCAAGAACAAGCAGGAACTGAAGACAGTTGCAATAGAGGTCTGGCAGAGCATCACCAGGGATGAAACCTAGTGCCTGGTGATGTCTATGCGTTCCAGACTTCAGGCTGTAATTGACTGCAAAGGATTTGCAACCAAGTATTAAAAATTGAAAGTTTGATTTATGACTGTTAATCTGTCCCATTACTTTTGGTCCCTTAAGAAGTGGGAGGCACATATACAAACTATTGTAATTCCTACACGTTCACCTGATTTGGATGTAAATACCCTCAAATTAAAGCTGAAAGTGTGCAGTTAAAGCGCATCTTGTTTGTTTAATTTCAAATCCATTGTGGTGGTGTATAGAGCCAAAAAGATTATAATTGTGTTGATGTCCCAATATTTATGGACCTGACTGTATGTACCAAGACCGCCAGCTTATTTCCAGCCCCTCCCAATAATGTATCTACCCGATCCACAATCTGCCAAACCCGAGCACCCGGAAGACAGCAAAATGTTTGATTGCTGGGATCTGGATGACAAATCACCCTGTTTACCTTCCTAATAATAGAGTCCCATACCACCAAAACCTGTCTGTTGCTCTGCCTATTCTGCCCTCCCACTCCTCCAGTAGAACCGTTCTCCCGGCTGTTAGAGGGCACAGCTCTATCTGGCATTGCCATTCCAGAATAGGCAACATGCTCACAACTCTCACAGAGGTATGGTGGGAAAAATAAACAAACAATAATAAAAAATAATATATTTGTATAAAGCTTCATAAAAAAAATATATACCGTGTATATATATATATATATATATATATATATATTAAAAATAAGTCTTCCCTTTTTTGCACTATAAGTCTGTTCCCCCTTTTCTTTGAACTCCCTCCTTTTATTAAAACTCATACACTTATACTAGAACTGCACTTATAGTAGAAGTGTTCGCAAGCTCACAAAAAAAAGTGTCCTGAAGTAGAATATTTTCAAACAAATTGATGGGCGGTTTCCATCGTCCAAATAATGAAACTCATTCAATTGCAAGCCCGCAACTTGCGGGCTACAGGCTGTATGTTTGTGGGCTTGATTTGCTACAATTACAGAGCGATTCAATTCAACAAGGCCGCAACTTACCGGCCAACAGACTAAACCGTAAACCATGCATCCGTGAGTAGCATTTCAGGGCATGATCATGATCAATTAAGCCCGGCCGTAACTACCGATTTGGAAACAGCCAATAGTAAATGAGTCATCATTAAGTCAATAAAACATGATGGTTACATATCAATCAATTAGCGCTTAGGGATCCTATATGCGATCAGACCTGCAATGTACAAAATAATAAAAAATGAAGGAAGGCAACGTTCTAGTCCATGTGGGTGGCCTGATATGTATTAACTCATTGATTCCCAAGATTGATATAGTACTGAAATGACACACCCAAAAAATATTTTTGATTGCAGATTTGCGAGATTGAGACCGTTGTGCAATTAATTCTAATGTATTTCGTTGCTTTCCCTGTCTTTAAATGTGCAGTATTGATTTTTTATTTGCATTTACAGTGCTACGATCAGGAGTTTAACCCCCTTGTGAGTCCTATCTGGTACGGGTGGGATAATATTTGCGGACGTGAGAAATTGTAGCAAATGGCTTGAAAGATCAAAGGGTTAGATGGAGTTGAAGTTACAGATTTAACAACCACAGGGATTTTCAGCTTATAACCTGTAGATCATTTGCGGCTTGCATAAAGCTGCCAATTGAATAGCAAAGTAGTTTATGGGCTACATTACAGGCTCCCGTTAACAACAATACTGTGTTTTTGGGCACATTTATTTTGAAGTAATGGATAAATCTTCTACGCTAACCTAGTGGAACATGGGACTCCATTCATGCCAACTGAATGGACAGCAGTCACACTTAAGGAGGCCGTGGAAGGTTCCTGGATGTTTCTAGGTATATAATATACCTGTGTATATTAAGAAGTGCTTATAAGTTCTATGGTTACTGCCTAAAATTATACAAATATTCTCTATATGGGTTTGCCCACTGCAGAGTATGCAGATCTATAGGGATGGATGTGCAGTGTAATGTCCTAGCCCATCAGGGACATCTCAGCATTATGTTTCTGAGAGATGGTCACTAATTTGTTAGTATGCAGTGTGCAGACTCAAGCAGGTAATATTTGTATAATTTTAGGCAGTAAATACGGAGCTAATAAGCACTTCTTAATAAAATAAAAGTAAATTGATACATAGATATATTATATACCTAATAAAAACCATATCCCTTAAAGGTTGTAAAGATCTTGTGTAAAATAATTTCAAGCCCATAACTTCCACAGCTACTACTGTTGTTAATCTGTGAAAAACTTAAAAAGTGATTTTTTCCTCAATCAACAGTAGTCCTTTATACCTAAAATATATGTTTTGTGTGAAACAGAGGAAGTGTAAATATTAGTAACCTTGTATTGCTTATTATACATTGGACTTTTAAGAGAAATAGCTAGCAGAATTGCAATTAGGGCTACCTAGCTCTGATTTCAGTAGTCCAACGAGGGCTACACAATAATCTAAGAACAGTTATATAACAATTTATACAAACATATGCAATAAGCAAGCTCATGCAACTAAACCTGCAGTGCAACAAAACATTTATTCTGATGTGAACTGGATTTCAAAGTATATGTTGATGTCGTTTTCTGGTAAAACATGCATTATTTTTTCCTGTTTTTGGTTAAAAAAAAATTACTCCAAGCTGCTCAAGTCAAGATTGTAGGTAAGACAGACTTATATTTTTAAATGTAAAAAACTACACGTTGGAAAATATTGAGTCTAAGAAAGAACAGAAATGGTAGAAAAATGGCATAAAAACAGAAGAATTTTGCCTCCATTCCAAGGCTCCCATAAGAAAAGAAAAGAGGCCTCCATTCCATGAGTCCCATAAGAAAAGAACAGAGGCCTCCATTCCATGAGTCCCATACAAAAATAACAGAGGCCTCCATTCCATGAGTCCCCTTCCAAAAAAACAGAGGCCTCTATTCCATAACTCCCATAAGAAAAGAACAGAGGCCTCCATGACTCCCATAAGAAAATAACTGAGGCCTCCATTCCATGAATCCCATAAGAAAAGAACAGAGGCCTCCATGACTCCCATAAGAAAATAACTGAGGCCTCCATTCCATGAGTCCCATAAGAAAAGAACAGAGGCCTCCATTCCATGAGTCCCATACAAAAATAACAGAGGCCTCCATTCCATGAGTCCCCTTACAAAAAAACAGAGGCCTCTATTCCATAACTCCCATAAGAAAAAAACAGAGGCCTCAATTCCATGAATCCCATACAAAAAGAACAGAGGCCTCCATTCCATGAGTCAAATACAAAAAGAACCAAGACCTTTCCTGCATGGCTCCCATAAGAAAAGAACAGATGCCTTGATTTCATGATTCCCATTAGAAAATAACAGCGGCCTTCATTTCATGACTCCCATAAGAAAAGAACAGAGGCCTTAATTCCATGGCTCCTATAATAAGAAGGCTACAGGAGTTTTGAAAAACTCCTCTCAAGGGGGTTTGCCTGGGGCTCATTTCTTACAAAGCCATGGAATGGAGGCCTATGTTTGGATGCTTCGTCTTTACTCTGGACGCATCCATGATACATTGGTAAAGGTTACATGAGTGAGAGGCATCTCCATTTATACAAGAGCATGTTATGCAGTTATACTTGCAACGTTCTTGCTTGGGCATCTGTGAGGGAAGGGTCATACAAGCTAACAGCAAGTGTTGTAGACAGACTGGAAAGTTCTATACACAAGCAGTCTTCGGAAATTTAGATTATCTCTAAAATGATTTTATGTTCATGGCCTACACATCTGCTAATGTTGTTAGTTTGTAACAGACTTCAGAAAGTGAGGTTTATCTTAAACTAGTTTTGTTTTATAGTTAATGGAGAGGTAGAGGAGTGTAAGTGTGGGCCAATATAGTGAAATACAGGTATGAGTGTAGAGTGTTCACTGTACAGAGGGACTTTAACTTCCTTAGGGAGACATCAATTTGTTATGTGTTTGTTATTAATTATTTAATACATTAATTACTTTACCAACCTTTCAGGTTTTATTTATATAGATAATATGGCAGCTAATTCTCTGAAGATTAAATAAACTCTACACTGAAATCACTTCTATCCAGTGAAACATCTCAGGGAGGAAGGATCAAAAATTTGTGAATACTTTAAGAAATAAATGAAATTCTAAAAATGTACAAATAGCATTACAAAAGAATGTTCTATTTAATAATTCATTATTAATAATACTATACTAATACACTGACAATTTAGGAATTAAAAAACAGCTTCTAAAACTGATTAATGAGAATACTTCTTTCAGAAATCCATTCCTATGAAATGCTACACATATGGAATTTCACAAAGAAAGTGCTCTGATTGGATCATGCAGTATCCATGGATACACTGGACCCACCTCTCTTCTGAGACCTGCCAAACAGATCATGAAATGTTCCATTAAAATTTTTACAGGGGAGTTCAGATTACTTTATAGATCAACATAATTGTTTAACTTGTCAAATATTCACAGCTGGTTTAAACACTGTTTTGTGATTTAGTTCAAACTCCCTTTCCAGGAACCATTCCCCAAAGCTCTTCAGAATTCCTAGGAATTTTGTATAAGAGACACCCCTGTTTCTCTGTTAGAAACTGGATTCCTCTTACCATAAGGAAGGCAAAGAAGGGTTTGAATGGTGCTGAGTGTTTAATATCCTGCAGGTAAAGATGTCTGATCAGATGACCTAGAGCCCTATTCTACTAGATGTCTGCAAATGCCTCTAACCCATTATTTTGGCTTTGGGTGTTTGTTTTTCTCTAAATGTTTAGATGTATTCTATTGGCTTAAGCTCTCAATATACCTCTTTAAGCCTAAAAACGTAAACCATGCCAGGATTTCACGGGCCAAAATCATATGATCTGACATTATTTAAACAAGCCGTAATTTACTTCTTAGACACAGCCAGTAGTAAATGAGACTGATATCGTGACGTCAGTAAAACATGGAAGTTAGACGTAATCTGCAATCGGATGCTACAAATTAATTAGTGCCAGTAAGTAATATTTGCAGACAGGGCTCGTAATCTATAAAATGCATTAGAGCATCTGTTTTAGTCCATGTGGGTTTCATGATATATATTAACCCCTTGAATCCCGGGATTGATATCACTCAGAATTAACATTTAAAAATAATATTTTTTTTATTGCATATTTGGAGGTTTGAAACTGTTCAGCAATTAATTCTAATATCTTTATTCTGCTGCTTTAATTTATGTGAAGAGCGTTCAACTTAAACATGCACTCCCTTTTTTTTTTTTTTTAAACAACAATTAAAAAAAATGTATGTTAATATAACACGATACTGTTTTGCATTTTACTTGCATGTTTGAGGAGACCGGGAGCTGTCCTTATATATGTTTTTATGTGTGTCCTTGACACTACTGTCCCATTACAACTCAGTGCTATAATGTGATTGACTCTGCTTTAGTATATTAAGCCAATCAAATTACAGTCCAGAATTATATGTGTCAGTTGAACCAACACAAAAAATAAATATTAAAAAAAATAAAAAGCAGTGACAAATCTCAGAAAATCATTCCTTAACCATTCCCTTGGATGTGCTCCCCAACCCATGTTTTATGATATCCTTATTCTTGGTGGCACATAATGATAAACTTACTCTTGACTAATACACGATGACGCTCACAAAAGTATCAGATATTGTATTTTCATATTTATGTTACTTACCGTATATACTCGAGTATAAGCCGACCGAGTATAAACTGAGCCACTGATTTTACCACAAAATACTGAAAAAAAAAAGCAGAGGGTGGGAAATGTACTGCCCCCTCCTCCTCTTGTGTCCCCCTCTCTCTCCCCTGTGTCTCTTCACCCCTCTCCCTTCCCTGTGTCTCTTCCCCCTCTCCATTCCCTGTGTCTCTTCCCCCTCTCCCTTCCCTGTGTCTCTTCCCCCCTCTCTTATCACCCTCATCAACCCCCCTCCTCATTCTCAACCTCCCTCCTCATTCTCAACCTCCTTCCTCAACCCCCCCTCATCCTCAACCCCCCTCCTCATCCTCAACCCCATTCTCATCCTCCCTCCTCATCCTCAACCCCCTCCTCATCCTCAACCCCCTCCTCATCCTCAACCTCCCTCCTCATCCTCAACCACCCTCCTCATTCTCAACCTCCCTGCAGATGGAGCTAAGTGAGGGGAAAGGGAGAGGGGGAGGTATTTAGAGGGGTAAAGTGAGGAGGGGGGTTTAGAATGACGAGGGGGGGTTTATAATGAGGAGGGAGGAGGGAAAGAGACACGGGGGGTTAGAGAGACACTGCGGGGGTAGAGAGACACGGAGGGGTTAGAGAGACACGGGGGGGTTAGTGAGACACGGTAGGGTTAGAGAGACAGGAGGGGGGGGGGGGAGAGTGACTCGAGTATAAGCCTTAAAAAAAGGGCTGAAAAACTTGGCTTATACTCAAGTATATACGGTACTCCCTTACTGTTCATGTTCTACTGCATTAGCATTGCTCATTATTTTGATTATTTAGTTGAAACAACTGTTCATGTTTTTTTTTCAGTAATGTTCTGTGGAAATACAAAGAAACATTCCAATGTTGTATTTAGTTTTACACTATTCATTTCCAAGTCCCTTATATATTGAATTTTAAAAGGTTAATGTAGGCTCTCCCATCTTAGAGGGTCAGTATAAGCCGCAGGTAAAGGGCTGTGAGTATTTAGTTCCACCCGTGTTAGTTCAAGAAATGTGTTAAAGTCAACAATAAAGCCATCTGGTTTTCCACCTCCCTCCTGTCACACAACTCACATTGTTTTTCTGGACGTCATTGAAGTTATCTGACAGCTGTTTAATTATTCAGAAGTTGTGCCTTATGTATTCATTTCATCAGATTACTTAACCAGTTTAGAAAATCAGGTGGGTACATTCACACAGTACAGGGATAGTGAGAGATAAGTCACAACTAGTCAACAAACAATGCGATTCATGTGACATTTTGAATTTTCTTATTACTTAGGGGTGGGGGTGCAACTTATACAACTCGTTTGTAGGTTTTGTTTAATTTAAATTATCTTTTCTTAATGAGTATCTATTTGTTTTTCTCTTTCATTTTATTGTTTGAATCACTAATATCGTTGCCGTACTGCGACTTTGTGGGTAACGCTTGCAAAATTGCGAGCTGTGCATGTGCATTATACACAAATTGCAAGTTGAATTGCCAATTGAGACTTCAAGCCCACAAGTACATGGCAGAAAGACAAAATTGTAAATCATGCTTCTTTGGGCCTCATTAAATTCTATGCCCTTAATTACAGTGCCTGAGGCTGTAAGTCTGCGGGCTTGAAAATTGCAAGTTACAGAGCGATTAAAATGACTCCAGCCAGCAAGTACATGGCAGAAAGTCAAAATCGTAAATCATGTTTCTATAATTGATCATGATCAAGCCCTGAAATGCTACATAATCATGACCTGTAACTTACTGCTTAGACAGAACCAAACCCTTAAGTTGCTGCTTACACAGAACCAAACCCTTAACATGTTCCTTAGACAGAGTCAAACCCTTAATTTGCTGCAAAGTTCAAATTGCGATCGGACTCGCAATCCAGAAATGTGAGAAGGAGAGGGAGGGAAAAAAGTAAAAGAAGGTAGAGAGGAGGAGGGAAGGAGAGGGAAGGAATGAGGGGGGAGAGAGAGAAAAGGAGAGGGAGAGAGAGGGATGGAGGGAGAGGGATGGAGAGAAAGGGACGGAGGGAGAGAGAAGAAGCGAGAGAGAGAAGCGAGAGATAGAGGAAGGGGGAGAGAGAGAAGGAACGAGAGAGAGGGGGAGAGAAGGAGAGAGAAGGGGAGAGAAGGAGAGAGAGAGGGTGTATAGAGACAGTGAGAGCATGAGCAAATAGAAAGAAAGAGTGCACAGAGAGAGATACAGGGTACACAGAGAGAGGGAGCACAGACAGACAAAAGACACCATTTTTAACACAATATTATACCGTCTCAATAAGGGTGAGTATACTTTTTATACCCACTGAATATGTCTATATGTCTCTCTATATATGTATCTGTCTGTCTATCTGTTCTTCTATATTTCTCATCTGTCTTTCTGTTTAATACTTTAAGTTCTTTTGTATATGATTAATAAGCTTTTGAACTATTCATAGTTATAGTGAATAGGGTTGATAGAACATCGAAGCTGTACGTCCCTTATAAGAAAACTCATGTGTAATGAATACAGAGTATTAAATCCTTCACAATGTGCTACTGTACAATCACATATTATAATTGTCTAACTACGAGACGTCACGCTGTTTGCGTGGTGCGTACGACTTAGCAATGAGCGCCACAGGCGGCGAGCCGTTAAACTCGGAGCACTTAGGCAATGAGCGCCGAAGGCCTTGCATAGCGAGGCGAGACGGTAAACTCGGAGCACTTAGCGGGACAGCAAAAAAAAGTACGAGACTCAAAAAATGACAAGATTAGCGGCCGAACCAAAAACTTGAAAAACACACTAACTACACCTAAAAAAATTACAAAAACATCACAGACAGCATGGGGCAACAGCCAGGACGTCTGTGAGTGAGTTGGAACGCAAATTTAACTTGATTTAGACATTTTTTGCCACCCGAAAATCGCCTAAGCGAGGAAAAAAATGGCCGTCGAAAAAAATTAAAACAAGGCTACACGACCGCGGACCGCGCAAAACACTGCAAATCGCATAGCACTTTACACATCACTCTATGACCTACAAAATACACTATTACAAAAGCCGGAAAATGCTTACGAGACACGTAACACATTAATAACATTACGACTATACACAATAAACCAACGGCTTTACCTCGCACACACAGCCTATTTAGAATGCACAGTTCAAAAATTCATTACACTTTATAAGCAGGGCACCAACACTCACAATGTATATTCTATGCAGACGCAAAATACAAACAGATTGTTAGCTCTTCAGCCTATTACTCGCTGCATATATCAATTATAAATAATTAAAGTATATTTATTTATTGCAGAAATAATTATTACTTAATTAATTAATTGAATATATCATTAATTATTACTTAACTAGTTATATATAGAAATGTACATCTCTCTCAGAGGACCAAAAGTACACGACATGAGAGGCTCGCAATGAGAGCTGAAGGTCTTCACAGTATAAAATGGTTTCAATTATGTCTCAAACAGCATTCCCATGGCTTCAAATTTTATTGACCGTCATTTTTTGATGGGCAAGTCGCTAGTGTTAAATATAATTTTCCTGAAGAAGGAAGCTCTAAATTGCTGCTTTGTGTATAATTAAGCTACACCGACCTATCCCAAACAACCAGTGTGTCTTTTCAAATTATAAGCTTAATATAAAATAAAATAAGAAGACGATCAAGCAAATGCTGTAGGTTTATTTTTAGTAAAACCCTTCCATCCAGACCCTACTGCAAATTTACAGAACTATAAGGTTGTCCACTATCCCCTTTCCGGAGAAAATAAAACTCAGCAAAATCTGAGACTAAGTTACATTTAGTATATGGAACATTCAACAGCTTGATACTATATGACTGTACCGCTTATGTGAAAATAGCAGGAATATTCCTGTGTATGGACCCATAGGATGTGTATATCATTAATTTCTCAAATACTGTGAAATTACCTGGGAAGTTAAGAAACAAGTAAAAATGTTACTCAAGCTTAGAACACATGAAACACAGAATTACTGAAACCGCAATGTCTAAACCAGTGACTCTGAACCTTTTTGATCTGTGTACCGTCTGGTTACATTCCAGTGCTCATGGCATCTACCTGGGAGATCCAGAACATTTTTAACAGAGTAATACTATGGGCCTCATTCAAATGCGATTTGACCAATTGAATACGGCTGTATATAAGCACATAGCATATATATATTTTATATATTTTTAGTTAGTGAAGACCTTGCTTTTGGATAGAAGTTCACTAACTTAAAACTTCTGTAAAAAATATGCTATGTGCTTATATAGAGCTCTATTCAATTGGCCAAATAGCATTTGAATGAGGCCCTATATGTGGCAGTCAGTATGAATATTTGCAACTGGAAATTAATAAAAAAATGTAGTTTAGTAAGAAACAACAATTTTGTATTTGCATCATTTTGACTATCACTGACCTTAAGTGATCCTGTCACCAGATTGGTTTTATTATCAGGCCCAAATTATCTCATTATTCATGAATGACTTCTTGGATTAACTGAGTTACAACCAAAATGTACTAAATTCAAAGTGTTATTTTAGAATTGCTAAATAACATCTTTTTTTTAACTTGAAATTGCAAATATTCATATTATTATTGGTAGTTTACATCCTGTAATAATTTGGGCTGCATGAATGGCAGTTTAACTGTAAAAAAATTAATTCCTCAATAATCTATCTTGAACCATGACTAATAGTAGTGGTATAATGAAGTTCTCTTCTCATCCTTCTTTGTCCCTAAGGACCAGCAGATAAGGTCCCAGGGACTGGCACTGGTCCCAAAACTGTCTGACTTACTGATAACAACATTATTATCGACACTGGTTTTCTAATGGTCAAAAACAAACAACTGGTGAGTCATGAATTGTAATAATACTTCCAGTAAACCCCCATTGTATATCCCACTATAACCCTGATCAAAGTAGTCCAAGGCCCAATCTATCGAAGATCACTTGCTACAACACAGTGAGTCTACAGTCTTCCAAGAGGAGTACGCCTGGTGTGGTGTCTGCAGTCTGGTCTTGTTTAAGAAAGTCAGGGATGTTTGCCAGAGTCTGCCCAGTACCTCCACTCCCCCTCTGCCCGTAGGATCCACTGCTGTTCTTGGCCGACACTGTCTGCCCACGGTAAATCTGTGCTTGGTGCTCACAGACACCAAACTTGCTAAGCAAGATGAACACGTCCCTACGGAAAGCCTTTGTGAAGATGGCATACAAAAAAGGGTTGGCACAGGAATTGAGTGGGTAGAAGAGTACCAGCAATATTTTGGAGTCAGAGACAGTGATGAGTGGCCTGTTCATAATGGCAGACAAGGCATAGAAGGAGATGGGCGCCATACATATGAAGTCAGTGAAGATCAAGACCGCCATACGTTTGGCAATTTTGGTGTCTTTGTCACCAGATTTATATTGCGGGTTCCGGACAGTGATGTAGATTTTAATGTAGCATGTGCAGATGATAATGAAGGCTATGATATTGAGCATTAGGACAAATATGATATAGGCCTGGGAGAGAGCAGTTTCAGTGTCCATCGGTAAGCAGATACTGACTTTGATGTAGCTGTTGATTCCAACAAGTGGCAACACTGCCAGGAAAAAGCAGAATATCCAACCTCCCAACATAATGATTGATGCATGCCGAAGTCGGACTTTACGATCCAGGCGCATGGCGAATGTGATAGCGTACCAACGCTCTAATGTAATCATGGTCAAGGTGTACACTGACAGTTCACTTGCAAACACTGTGAAGAATCCCGCTGTATTGCAGCCAGGCCCTGTTTGCCAACTAATGGCGTGATTGTAATACTCTGAGCGAGTATGGAGGTCTACAGACGCAATGAGAAGTAAGTATATGCCCATGCAAAAGTCAGCAAAAGCCAAGTTACACATGAGAAAGCGAGGAACGGTCAGCTTGTAGTGACTGGTGACCAGGATAAACAGGACAAATGCATTACCTAGAATGGCCAAGAGATTAACAAACCATACCACGACCCGGAGGAAGTTATATCCCATAATGTCCTCACATGGGTTGAATTCATCTGGCTCTGGAGTACAAGCCAACTCATCACTGCCACCACACAAATAGTAGTCATAGTACTTTTCAAAAGCTTGATTGTTCTCTCCTTGTGGGTTTTTTAGCTCCCTCCCAAATCCCACATCTCCATCTCCCTGTTCTTCAAAAAACACAGAATAGTGGGTGTCACTGTGGAAGTCGGTGAACTTGGAATTCTCTGTCTGATCCTGGTCCCCCTCCATGTAATCCTGGTAGAATGGACCCATGAAGGTGTTCAGTGACCGTTTCCTGTGGATGCTGTGCAAAGAGCTCTGATTGCAGATAGCAGACTCCAGGAAACTGTGGGGGGGGGGGGGGACAAGACACAGGAAGTAATTTTAGTAAATCATGATCCCAGAGAGCTATGACCTTTGCATAAACCACACACAAGCCCACAGATTTATTAAAAAAAACAGAATTATTATAAAAATATTTTCAAAATGTGCAGAATAAAACAATAGAATTGTCTTGCTCGGCTCACTTGTTTCATCACTTGCAGGATGAATGAATGGGATTATATTTGCTGGAATCACTAATTAAACTAGTTTGATTAATTTTATCTCTGTGCTTGTAACTCTTTCTGATTAACCCCCTAAACAATGATCAAAGTAGTTTAGGTACCCCTCAGACAGGAGCAGATTACTTGCAGGGAAAGGTCAGTTGTTGTTTACCAAAAAAGTCAAAGAGGGAAGTTCTAAGAGAAAAACATACCCCTTACGACCAAAAGTACTTTTCATATGTGTAGTAACACCAATAATACTTCACATTTATTAAGACAATTAAAATATAATAAGGAAATTAAAACAAATGATACCCTTAAGAACTTTCTAAAATGTGATGTATTTAAGAGCAGTAACCAGCACAGATTAGAATTGTTACTAAAATGCGTTAGCAATGATGTTGCTTATTAGTAAGTGACTCGGTGCTGAAAAATGACACTTTCACTTTCAATATTTTTTGAATACAAATATTCTGAGTTCCTAGTGAAGAACACTGTAATTTTGCGTTGATTACAAACAGTGTTACCTTCCCTGTACTCCCTTTGCCACTACAATAACCAAGTTAATCAGAGTATTGAATTGTATGTATTTAGTCTCCATCTAATAACTTTGAAATAACAGAATTACACTGTGCTTGCCTGGAACTCTATATTCTGTTTAAAGAAACTATGGTTTAAACCTAACAGACACAAAATTGTAAGTCCCTAAAAATTGGTAGAATTGTTAGAAGTCCCTAACAATTGGACAAACTTTTCCTACAGAGGCTACTTTTCCTCTGGGTGAGCACTTTCAGGGGCACCCCTCAGGCTGGCACCTGTACCTAAGATTACTAAACTATCTTTGCTAGCTACAAAATGTCTTCAAATTAGCTCACCGGGCTAGCATGTGGTCAGTGAAGCAAAGCCCCTAGCTGGGCTGCAGTACAAAAAACACACTAGGGACTTTAAGAGGTCTAAATGGCTCTAAAAAAACTAATGTGCCTTTCCCGCAGATGTCTCAAAGGAGCGACCAGAGTACTAGTCTGATCAGAGGGTGTGGGCCCCACCCTTGCAATGTTTTTGGAAGTGCTGAGTACAATGTGCAGAGCTAGAAGCTGCTTCTTCCTTACCTGCTGTCTTTCAATGAGTGAGGCAGCCTTTCAAATAGTATGACTGCCTTCCAATGTATGAGACTGCCTCCCCAATGAGCGTGACTGCCTCCCAATGAGTGTGACTGCCTCATAATGAGTGTGACTGCCTCCCAATGAATGTGTCTGCTGTCCAGTGTGTGAGTCTGCCTCCCAATGAGTGTGACTGCCTCCCAATGGGTGTAACCGACTTCCAATGTGTGAGTCTGCCTCCCTATGAGTGTGACTGCCTCCCAATCGGTGTAACCGACTTCCAATGTGTGAGTCTGCCTCCCAATGAGTGTGACTGCCTCATAATGAGTGTGACTGCCTCCCAATGAGTGTAACTGACTTCCAATGTGTGAGTCTGCCTCCCTATGAGTGTGACTGCCTCCCAATGGGTGTAACCGACTTCCAATAAGTGAGTCTGCCTCCCAATGAGTGTGACTGCCTCCCAATGAGTGTGTCTGCTGTCCAGTGTGTGAGTCTGCCTCCCAATGAGTGTGACTGCCTCCCAATGAATGTGTCTGCTGTCCAGTGTGAGTCTGCCTCCCAATGAGTGTGACTGCCTCCCAATGAATGTGTCTGCTGTCCAGTGTGAGTCTGCCTCCCAATGAGTGTGACTGCCTCCCAATGAATGTGTCTGCTGTCCAGTGTGAGTCTGCCTCCCAATGAGTTTGACTGCCTCCCAATGAATGTGTCTGCTGTCCAGTGTGAGTCTGCCTCCCAATGAGTGTGATTGCCTCCCAATGAATGACACTACCTTTTAATGAGTGAGCACACCCACTCACTCACTCTCTCACACACTCACTCAAGTTCTCACTCACTTTCTCTCTCACCTCTTGGTCTTCTTCCAGTTCTTAAAGGCACAACAGTGGCTGGAGTAGGTGAGATCGGCCTTCATCAGGTGCAGGAAGGTTTTGATTGGTGGCAACTTCTTTAGGGACCATGTGCCCTTGGCTATGAGCTCCTTGAGGTTCTCCAGACCCCTGGTGGGAAGGGCAGTGATCCCTGTCTGTGACACGTCCCTATGGAGACACAAACGCAAACACTTTCACCCCGGGGAACCAGGGGGCCCAACAGGACAGAGCGCTCTCATAATAAGCGTGTGATAATTACAATGTGCTGACATCTGCCAAATGCTGAGTGAGTCACCATAAATTCAATTATTATCAGAAAATGGCAGACAGATGCTGGGATTGAAGCTCCCCTCATATGGATATAACAGTGAATCCTGACACACAGGAAATGTAATTTAAAGGGACACAGCAGAGGTCATTAATAAAATCTGTACATAATCACAAGTTGAAGTTTGTAATGTTTATCTTTCAATCAGATTCACAAAGAAAATTGATATCTCCTGCTAAAGATCATTAGTAATAATTTTTAATACTCCTGTGCGCCCCAAATATAATATCTCCATTTTAAAGCCAAGTGAAAAAGAAAAGACTGGGCATGCTCAAACTCAAGGGAATTACTGGGCTGATTAGATAAATTACTCCCTGGGTTTTGAAAATGCTCAGTTTATTCATTTTTATATGGCTGTGCACTGAAGACAATAGTCACAGAGCCCCAATGATAGTTAGCAATAATTGACAATGATCTCCTTTAAGCAGGATATATCATTCTTTGCCAGTATCATTTTTAATAGCATTCAGCTGATGAAGTACTTGTTATTACCTATTTTATAGTATACTTTATTTGGAAGCTAAACCCTGTTGCTTCAATATACACCACACCTGCATCTTCACACACATCTGTTCAAAAGACCACAGACAACCCATATTTACAACAGGCACTTTTGAAAAACTAAATTTGATAATGGGATAATGGGCCTTTAAAAAAATACTCTTCATCTCAAACATTCAGCAATAACTGCTATATGTGGGCCCCATATGGATCTCTCACTAAGCTGCAATTGACTGATAAGAGACTTATGGATTCAGGGGATGGGCTTTGATTATTGGTTTCAAATATTTAACCATCTTCATTTATTTAGTCTGCCATTAGTTATTTGAATAAAGAAATCACTGCAAAAATGCAGGAAAAAATCTTTTCACCATCACTGGCACAAAATTGGCTGTGTTCAGTAATATAAGAGGTATGACCTCTCCAATGGCTTTTTCAATTTGGAGAGATGTCCTCCCATTTAAGTAAATAGGTTCCATTCAATAATCATGGGAATAATTAAAATGCATTGCCTTGACTATAGGCCAATGTGAAAATGGTACAAGTGGAGTGAGCAATACAACATGTCGGTTTCATTGCTTATGATTATTGAATGGCTCTCTGGATTATTGGCTTCCTTTTGCATTAGGGTTCTGAGGTAACAATATGTGAACAGCCAAACTCTGATAATACCTATTAATTAATGAATGATGTACTGATAACAAGACCAGTCTAACAGAAAGATATCTTGAGCTGATTGACAGCCAAACTATATTAGATTTTTTTTACTAAATTCCCTTTATAATAATTTCTAATTGGAAATGTTGATATTTGTATTGGTACTTTACTATCTTCCCATAATTGGGAAGTCTGAAGAGATCCTTTAAAGAATGTAGATGGGGCGAGCTGACCGCCGACGCGACCAGTTGCATGCTGCAGGAGCACCAGGGCTTAAATGCCCTAAAAGTTTACATATCCCTCCAGACCCAGCCTGTAATCCCATTTAGGGATATACAGCCTTATAAAATTGCGATTCGGCTAATTGAATAGGGCTCTATATAAGCACAGAGCATATTTTTTTACAGAAGTTTTTAGTTAGTGAAAACCTTGCTTTTGTATAGAAGCTCACTAACTAAAAACTTCTGTAAAAAAATATGCTCTGTGCTTATATAGAGCCCTATTCAATTGGCCAAATCGCAATTTAATAAGGCTGATAATATATAACTATAACACAGAGACAGCAGCGCTGTTAGCTGCCCCACAGACACAGGAAGCCCTGAACACAACTTCAGAGGCACCGCATATGGAGCTCCAGGCAGAAACAGAGCAAGGAACAAGTCTCAGAACGTGCCCTCACCCTCTGTACAATCCCTAGAGGGCTCACATCAGAGCAGAGAGAAAGAGAATGATCCCAACAACCTGCAGAGAAACAACACAACAGAACCCTGGGCTGATGTGCCATCACTAAGGCTGTATGCCAATGCAGGTACTGGGGATGAGCCTAGAGGCCTAACAAAGACCTTATTAAGGGGATATAAAGTATGACCCCTAAAGCACCTCATACCCAAGCCTAAAGCCCTAAAGCCTAGAGACACTAGAGCAAAGACTAAAGGGCCTGCTCCCCCTTCCCCTTCTGGCACCCTTATGCAGACAACTTTTATATGCTTTCACGTCATTTTTAAGAGACGGGGTCTTGATTGATATATGCAATAATCATCAGAACTGGCCGTGAACATATTCTTAATTTTATGCAGTAATATAAACCTTATATGTGCTTGCAAATATTTTTTTTCTTCAAAATGGCGCCCGGCCTCTGCCAACGCCCTTGTTGATCCTAACATCATGCTCCCTGGGAGTATCCATGGCAACCTGACTTGATGCAAGTCTATGGCTCTCATGGTTATTTATTAACTTCTCTCCAACTCAAGCACTCTGAACCAGTTATACCTCAAGCTGCAAAGTCAATATCTACATACATCACAGCCTGTTGACTAATGCTGTTTATTCCCACAAAGTCTCAGGCTCCAATCTCCATTACTGCAACACACTGACTAACCTCCAGCCTGCAAAAGCTTGTTATCCCTATGCTTCAGTGCCATCCTCTACTCACAAATGATCTAAACACTTGACTATTTTTAAAAATCTGATATCAATCCAGCAAACTGGCCTGAAAACAACTCACAGAGTGGGAAATTTCCCAGACCAATATCACCTATTTTTTATTTAAACCCTATCTATCCGTCCACCTGCAATGTACTGAAACCTATAACAACACCCACAAAAAGTCACTGTGACCAGAATCTCCCAAAAGCTCCCCATCATGGGCAAACAAAAGAAAAAACAACAGCCCAAAACCATCAATGACCACTTCAACAGACCGGCCCAGGTTCAAACTCTGCCTTCAGATGCGACAGCAATTTCCTGCAGGGCTCTCCTGATCAAACCACGAAATCTAACACTACCTCAATTTTAAGAACTGCAAGGCCGTGGCCAATACCTGAAAAGAGCGGACGTGTCTCTGATGTTCACCTATAAAGGCATCTCCTATGTATCCAAGACTCTCAATGAGGGCAACAAAACTCTCCGTCGTTTGAGCCTGGTTGCAGAGGGCGAAGAAATCCAGACGGGGAGAGCTCCAGAAAATAGGCCTACTAGAGTGGCAGGAAACACCTGCGAGCAAACGCTCATAAGGGCTCCCCTCAGCCAGGGATCAGGATAACAATTCACAATAATTTTTGGAAAGATTTATAATCCTTTTATTCCCTTACTTTCTGGAACTGTCTTTATGATGGGCAATATTTGGAAACTTAAAGTCCAAATCATCTTGAGGTTTTTCCAACTAAAAAGTTGGTGACTGGGGAATACTTTTAATCCCCCCCTTCCCTGCAAAAACAAGAAAAACATTTAAAAAGGGGGAGGGGGTAATAGCTTGATCTTGGGACTTGAAGTGACTTCAGAATTTTCAGCATTGTAATAGTCTGTGTTTGCTTGGTTGACTGGAATTCTTGTCTTTATAACTATGTTGTACTTATGTTCAGGTGAAATGTAGTATCACTTATTAGGGATATTGAGATAGCAAAATAGATTTTAATGGGTCTGGAGTTAGGTGAAGATTAGTAGCACAATTCTGGTCTTTTGACAGCCTCACCCCCTCATTCTAGGATGGGTGGAGCGATGAAGGTTTCTCCCCCCTATTCTAGGCCCCTCAGGATATCTAAGTGGTCTGTGAGGAGTTTAGTACTTTTGCACATGTGTACTATATACTAGTTATTATGGTTTGTTAAATATTAAGTTTTGTTGTTTTAGATTCTTTATCTGTAACTTCTCAACAGACATCTCGCCTCGGCAGGTCTGCGGAATGGGGGCTCCTGCTCTCTTGGTTCTCTCCTGGTCCTCTTGCCATTCCCCCCAGGAAGTGAGTAAGCTAAATTACATCCCTCTCATATACAGTAAGGATGGATAACAATAGATTAACATTTATATCCCACAATGTAAAGAGGTTTATCATTCCTCACATACTTGCCACATAGATAATGGCACTGTTTCTACAGGAAACACATTTTGCACTTGGCAAGGTCCTGAAATATATACAGAAAAATGATCCCCATATATTTGTCTTAACTCAAAAGACTAAAACGTCAAGAGCATTCTACTTCACAAAAACTTTCCTCTAATAGTGGAAAATAAAAAAATTGATCCGAAGAGAAATTATGTTTTAGTATCGGGCAAAATTCAAACCTATAAAATTACTCTTATCTCCATATATTCCCCCACCACTGCCCCGCATAATTGCCTATTAAACCTTTTGAAATTCCTTGAGAACCAAGACCTAGGGCTAGTAATAATAGGAGGGGATCTTAATTTGGCGCTTAGTCTGAAAATAGACCACTCTAAGCTTTTTGGAGAATCTCTCTTTGGAATATTCTTTAAACAGATACACTTGCAATTTAAAACACATCAAAACACGGGCTTATGGAGAGAATTCAGATAAGGAATTCACTTATTACTCACAGACGCACAACACTCGAGAATTGATACTTTTCTGACTAAAGCCACCTTAATAGACTTGACAGAACACACAGAAATTCACCCGTGCTCGTGGTCAGACCATGCTTACTTGAGCATGGCATTCCACTTGGGACAAGAGTCTAAAAATATATCAAATTGGAAATTAAACGAGATGCTCTTAACGAATCCCCTAATCTGTGAACAATTAGCCAAAGAAATTGAAGCATATTTCTCCTTAAACGTAAGTAGAGAATCCAATTGGGTTATAAAGGAGGCAAAGTCACCTGGTCCTGACGGATTCTCTTAATTCTATTATAAGAAGTATACAGCCCTCACCTAGTAACACTATATAATAAAATTCTCAAAGGGGAGACAGTCCTACCAGAATTTAATCAGGCGGATCTAGTCTTTTTTCCATAAGAAAATAGAGACCCCAGAAGTAAGGAATTATCAACCCATTTCTCTGTTAAATAATTACATAAAATTCTTAGCAAAAATAATGGTGGACAACATTCCACATCCACATTGCTAAAATTAAAAACTCCCCTCTGTGCCTGTTAGCTTTAGATATAGAAAAAGTGTTCGACAAAATGGAATGGCAATGCCTGTACACAGTTTCAGAAAAAATTGGCATTAAAGGGCCTTTTGTAGACCTGATTAAAAACATACTATTCTAGTCCCAGAGCATTTTAAAATTACCAGGTCTAAACAAGCGTATTTAGAAATCCAAAGAGGAACGAGGCAGGGTTGCCCTTTATCCCCCCTATTGTTCGCTCTGTCTATAAAGCGTTTGGCCCAAAGTATCAGGGCCACAATGCAAATAAAAAGGATCCAAGTGGGTCTCCACCAATATAAGTGCAATCTATTTTCAGATAATTTGCTCTGTACTCTAGCGGAACCACAGGAATCTATCCCAGCCCCCTAGTCCTTATTAGAGTCCTTTGGCAACTTATTGGGCCTCAGACTTAATTCGGACAAAATGGAAGCCCTGGGGGTTAATCTTCCCTCAGAATATAAAAAGTATTTACAAAACAAATATAAGTTTACATGGCCCATATCCTACATTAGGCATTTGGGGGTCAACCTCACTCAGAATCCAGGGGATTTATATAAGACTAATTACATTCCACTTTTTTAAGTTAGACCTCCAGACCTGGTCCAAATATAATCTTTCCTGGTCAGGCAGGATTAACGCCAGGAAAATTAACCTTCTCCCTAGAATACTCTATTTATTTCTGACCTTTCCAATCTCTATACCCCAAAAAAACCTGTGAAACCTACAAAAACATTTCCAATTTATTTGGGCCCATAAACCCCAAAGACTAGCAAGGCAAATTATGATGAGACACAAAAACAGAGGAGGTCTCTCTTGCCCCAATCTAATTTTATGCTATAAAGCAACCCAGCTGGCTTTTATCCCAATAGTGCATTCACTTTCTCACCAGCCAGCCTGGGTCTTTATAGACAATTTAGCAATTAACTCTTATCCTTGGGACCAAATATTTTGGCTAAATAATCCTGCTCCCTTCCTGAAAAAACCTTCAAATCCTATTGTTACATACACCCTTTCCTGCTGCATTTGGGCACATTCATGTTATAAACTGGTGTTATCCCCTTCTCCCTTAACCCCCCTGGTCCAACACCTGAGCTTTCCTGTGGTGCTCTCAAATATCTCTGGTGGATGACAAATAAACTAGATAGGCTAGGAAGCTGGTTCCAAAATGGTAATATTATCACATATAACTACATACGGGATACGCATACCCCCCCCCCCCCCCCCCCCCGCACTAGAAGAACATTATAACTTTTTAACTTTTGCAGGTTAAGACACCTAGTTAGCTTCATAACTAAATCAGCTGGGGAACCCAGGGACTCATGGCTATCAAAAATATGTGGTAAAGTGCCCCTGACGAAAGGTATCCTGGGAATGCTGTATAACGTCCTTGATAAACCTAAACCGGTTAGGGTACAAAAAGACGAGTACATAAGGAAATGGGAGTCGGATCTAAACTGCAAAAGAGACATTTTCAAGTTGTCTTGGAACACCCTTTCTAAGGGGTCTCTAAACTATAGCTTTAACTGAAACATCCATTAAATTATTGCACAGAGCATACATTACCCCAGTTGGCCTTTCTAAATGGAAAGCAACGGATACCCCCAATTGCTTTAGAGGCTGCGGCATGAGAGGCACTTTTCTCCATACTTGGTGGAAGTGCTAAACGGTACAAAGTTTATGGCAAAAAGGCTTTAAACTAGTTTCAAATCTTTTTCAGGTTAGCATAGACCCGAATGTAGAGTCTGGACTGCTGGGAATTCCTCTAGAGAGTCTATCCTCCAGTCAAAATAAATGAACACAATTCCTAATGTTAGCGATTAAAAATCAGATTGCAAAAAAAAAAATGGAAGGCCACCACCCTGATTTTCGCTCAGTAGATTACATTTTTTTAATAGCATCCTAGTTTTTGAGAGAATCACACACACCATTAAGGATTTGATGGATATATTTACATTAATTTGGGGTCCTTGCATAGTATATCAGGAGGGTTATCAGAGGGAACACGCGGGAGAGACCGATCCGCTTTGGGGACAGTAGACGGGGAGGAGGCTGACCCGCATTCAGGAGTAAGATGCTATGAGGCATGAGCTTCAGGTTGGAATCTGATTACAATTAATTGTATTATTTATGTTGATATTAATGTTAACTCTATGCTTGGTAAATATTTCTGTGAATTGAGAGTTTTTGATCAGCTACAGTGTCTGACGGAAATAAGTAACCTTTACTCAAGGCATTCTATATTCAGACTTGTATCCGAGACTTCTGTACAGAGGAGAGATGGGAGGACAACTTTTGGGCCATATGAGAAAGGTGATGCATTGAGCACTGAAATAAGGAAAAAGAGGTGTTGGAGAGGGTATAGGATTGGAGGATTTCATACATACTAGGACACTAGGACAGGTTATGATGTATAAATGAGATTGGTATTGGTACTCCACACTGATCTCATCTCTAGAAAGCAAACCTGAAGACCTACAAAACAGATCTTGGTGTCATAATATACGTTTACGTGGAATCCCAAGGTCAATCATGGACTTACTACCATATCCACAGTCCACCCTAACCACAATTCTATCGTCCCACCCAGAGAATATGTGGGAAATTGAACGGGCTCATATAGCATTAGGTGATATAGGTAATCAAGACCTACCAAAGGACATTATTGTCAGATGTCTACGCTACAACAGATAACCAGGGATGTCCTGGCAGCTTCTAGGAAAATTACCTCTATTTTGGGCAGATGGCGCACCATTACAACTTTATGCGGACTTAGCACCTTCAATTCTGCTGAAACGCAAACTGCTTAAGCATGCCCTACTCATCTTTGCAAAAAAAAACATAAAATATATATGGGACTTCCCCTTCAGCCTCCACTTCCAGATGGGGTCCACCTCATTTCCAGCAACCACTCTAGAAGAATGCCGCACCCACCTTCTCCATCTAAACCTGATTAAAGACTCAGACCTTCTGAATGTCACTGAGCCCCAAATACCTGCAAAACCTTCCAAACAGTGGACCGAGGTTTGAGGTCACTCTCCAAGGTCAAAGCCTCAATCTGCCTCCTCAAGTCCTCTGATGCCTACTTCAATCCGTTCACCCACCAGTTTGCTAGAGACTCGTTGAGTGGTTTTGCAGATTTTGGACAGAACTTTTGGGGAACTTGGGGAGCCCTGGGTCTGGTATCTCCCTCCACATAGGAGAGGACTAGATGCCCTGAAGACAACGTTTTGATTCAAGTGTGATGATATATAATTTGTTTAGCTAGTGACTCAATGGCCCTTAGCGAGCCTGTGTACCCAGGTTATATTCTGTACATTTTTATACTTTTCTGCCAGGTTATGTTATCCTACAGTTTTGCCGCCCAACATTCTTAGCCCTTGCTCTGAATGACCCAATTCTACCTAGATTTACATAATCTTAAAATGTGATGTTTATTCTAAAATTACCCGACATAAGTTAAAGGGATATGTAAGTGAGCTGGATTATGAATGCATCTGATAGCGGAGAATTAGTAGTGTATGAAGACATGTATTATGTAGAAAAGTTCAGTTTACTTACAAAGTTAATTGCACAAAAGTCAAATCCAGCTGTTCACACCCACAGGGACACTTACATAAGCAGGGTACACACAGGAAATACAGCAGTGTACCAACAGGAAATACAGTAAGATACAAATGTTTACCTTTCTGGTACAGAGCACAGGAAGTAAATGTTCAAGGTAAGCTAATTTATTTTGTTTATTTTGGGATATTTTCATGCAGAAAAATATTTTCAGACTACTAATTCTTCTCTATCAGATGCATTCATAATACAGCTTACTTACATATCCCTTTAAGTTACAGTTCCTCAAATGTTATTCAAGGGCAGGTTTGGTACACAAATTGTGACCTTCCATACTATTTTTATTCATTACAACTTCCTCATACTAGAGGTATATTAGGGAGTGATTACCCCCCCCCCCCCTTCCCCTCTGGCACACAGGTGCCTTTAGTTTACTTATGAGGACTAATAAGTGCCTGAACCTCCAATGTTGTTATCCTCAACCATGCCTTTTTGAAATTTGTCCCCCCCCTTTTTTGTAGTATCTCAGAAAACCATGATTTCCTCCTGCCTCCCCAACGTCCATAACCCCTGCCAGCCATGTCTCCAACCCCATCTGCCTCCCAGTGCAGAGTCACTCAGTGACATACATTACTGAGGTAAGATGACAGACACACCCTATACAATAGTTTCCCTCAATGTTAAAGGCTTTAACTCCCCCTTCAAGAGACGGAAGGCCTTCCTCTCATACAAACAATTGCAACCTTCAGTGCTATTCCTTCAAGAAACCCACTTCGCCCATAATAAGGCACCCAAATTTTTCCATAAACACTACCCATCATACTATACTACAACCCAAGCCTCAAAGAAAACGGGTGTAAAAATCTTACTACACAGGGAATTTCCCTTCACAATAGAACATAAATATATAGATAAATATTGTGATTTCATTATTTTAACTGGTAACCTCTCTCTCATAGCATTCTATGCCCCTACCACTGAACCTCATTCCTACTTTATCAGGCTTCTACAATACCTCAAATCGTATGATGTGGGAAAGGTCAGTCATTCTCGGGGGAGATTTAAATTTAACGCTAAATCCACAACTCCACAGATCTGCACAGAGCCGAGGTGACAGGTACGCTATCAATATTTCCCAAATAGACTCTCTACTGCAAGAACTACACATAGTTGATGCTTGGAAATTGTTTCATCCAACAGATAGAGAATACACTTTCTACTCTCCAGTCCATAGCACATACTCAAAAGAATAGACACAATAATAATGATTCTTTACTCTCTGACCACTTAACTAAATCAGAAATCTTTCCATGCACCTGGTCTAACCACTCGTTAGTTAGTATCTCTATTGCTTTTGGCACAAATACAGTTCATGAAGACTGAATGAAATGCTCCTGACCAGCCCAATATTCTGAGATCATATAGCTAACAATATTGAGCTTTTTTTTCCTGCAAACTTAGATATGTATTTGAATATTGTATGGGTCTGGGCAGCCCATAAGGCCTTTATCAGTGGAGCGTGCATCAAATATGCGTCCATAAATAAGACACAATTACAAATCAAAGAGACAACCATGAGAAGGGAGTTATTAGTCATGCTAAACATAATCAACTAAATCCATCTCATAGACTTGGCCAATCCATCGACAAATTAAAGTCAGAATTAGATCTAGTTTCATCATGTCACACGGAGAAGGCGATAAGATGGACACAACACAAATTGTATACCCAAGCCAATAAGCCTAATTCCCTCCTAGCCAAAAAACTCAAAGAGACACTTGGTCAAACAAAAATGTTCCACATTGGGTCCTCAATGGGAGAAATTACAGTTAGCCCCTAAAAAAATCTTGACATCTTCCACCCATTTTCAGAAACGATACTCCTCCTCACCATATAATTTTGAATCTATTACAGCCTCCTTCCTTGACTTTTGTGACCTCCCCACGCTCACCCCACAAGATCTAGAGTCCTTGAACTCTAAGGTCACAGCCACAGAAGTTAAACAAGTTATCCAAAGCTTAAAAAGTGGTAAAGCCCCTGGTCCAGGCGGATTTTCTAATTCATATTATAAAAAATGTGTTGATCTATTAGCCCCATCTTACAAAATCCTAGAGGGTCTACCTATACCTCCTGAACTCAATCAGGCTGACCTCGTATTTTTTCCCAAGGAAGGCGGAGTCCCACCCGAAGTCAAAAACTATAGGCCCATTTCCCTCTTAAATGGGGATATCAAGATCTTGGCAAAACTCATGTCAAATAGAATCAACAATTTCCTTCCCAGACTAATTCACAAGGACCAGGTTGTCTTTATCCCTTATAAGCAGGCAGGAGATAACATTCAGTGAGTTCTTAGCTCAATCCATTGGGCAAAACATACCCAGACTCCTGCTTGCCTCTTAGCACTTGAAACTGAATAGGCGTTCAACTCATTCGAATGGCCTTTCTTACTTACAAAAAACTCTCACCAAATTCGTCTTTTTTGGTCCCTTTATGACCCTTCCCCAAACATACTACTGCAACCCCAGAGTGTTGCTTAAACTACCAGGGTACTCATCAATGTTTATCCATTTACAGCGAGGCACAAGACTGTGATGTCCCCTCTCTCCCTTGCTGTTTGCTCTGGCAATAGAACCCCTAATCCAGACTTACTCTATAAAAATAGAAAAAAAGAGCCACTGTAAGGTACATTGCCTAAATGCTAAATAAAGTATAGGCCTAGAAAACACTTTCCATAGTATCAATCCAAAGGTAGAGGATAAATTATGGGTCCTCCTTGGTTGCATGTTTTTTATTTTTAAGGGATTCCGCTATATAATCATAGGGACCTTGATGTGCCCTATCTGTATGGTTTTAAAGTGAGGGAACACTCATATGTGGCCTTGATTTTTTGGATGTATGGGGAGTGGGGATCCACCCCTTTGTTGGCTGTTTATTAGTTCCCTCACCTAACTGGATGCATTATCTAGTTCTTACTCATCTCAGGTTGTTACATATCTTCTGTTAAACCTGCCTGGCATCAGATTTAGGGATAATAATGAAATAAAAGAATTATCAGGTCTAATATAAAGCTGAGTTACCACATATAGGTGCATTCTGTTATACAACCACATGATGGCGATAGCTTTAGTTAGCACAGTCTGATCAATCATAGAGCAACCATGGAGTATCTTCCTTTAAAGCATGGGAGTGTCAGAAACTAGCTCATTCCAGTTCACCATATGGCAGAAGCAATCCTTTGTGTGGACAGCTGACTAGTGAGGTGACTTTGTGTGGACATCTGACTTTAACTGACCAATAAGGTGAAGGAAGGAGGAGGATTATGGGTGGGTGGAGCCTAGAATATATAAGGGGGATATTTTGGAAAAACACTCTTGGTTTTCTTTTTTTTTGACTCCTAACAACTAGCTGGTCTGTTAACGTATCATACTCTCACACACACACATGGACATACTGTAGCATTGCAAACAGTATATTATAATTGGTAACTTTAGAATCCTTTTTTTTCTAAGTTAAGAGATGTTGTTTGCATAGTATTATCATTAATATATTTGTATTAATTATTGTATTTTAATAAATACACATTTGTAACCTTAATTGTAAGCCTCTTTCATGAATATAAGTGTTCCGTAGAAAGCAAGAGTGTGGATATTGATTTACATTGAAAATCTCAGAGGATGAGATTAGAATCATTATTTTTATAATCATAATTAATATTATTATAAATAATAATATAGTAATTCATGAATTACACCCATTTTATAACATCTTCTAATTGTTGATTATAGATTTATTGTTATGATTGTTAATAAAGATTTTTGTTTTTGATTTATGTTTTTCGCTGTAATCTTTGGATTGATACTCTAGAAGGTGTTTTCTGAGCCTATACTTCATTTAGCATTTAGGTATTGTACCTTACAGAGGCTCTTTTTTCTATTTTCTTATTGTTATTTATTCTATTGCCATTGGTACTATATCTGGTCGCCTGTATGGATGGGGTTGTGGTGTATATAGTATACTGACCAGAACCTTATACTTTTTGTTGCTGTGTATAGACACCCATGCTTCAATTTTGCTTTAAATTAGATCTAACTCCTCCATTCACAGTATTGTAATAGACCATCATCATCTTAAGTGCTGTCTATTCGCGGACGATCTCCTGTGCACTTTATCTCAATCTGTCATCTCAGTTCCAGCTCTTATGCAAACTCTAAACAATTTCAGAAAGATCTCGGGTTTGAAAGTAAATCTCAAAAAAATAGAAGCCTTGAATATATCTCTCTCCCCTGAAGCCTTACAGTTAAATTTCCAGTTCCAATGGCCCCCTTCTCATATTAAATACTTAGGTATTCAACTTACGCAACAAACAAATGAACTCCATAAAGCTAATTTCGCACACTTATACTCAGTAATGGGTCAGAACTATTTCAATTGGCTAGGGCGAATAAATTCAGTCAAGATGAATATCTTACCGAGACTTCTATACCTATTTTGCACCCTGCCCATTGCAATCAACTTCCCTGAATTAGAGAGGCTTGTCATGCTCTAATTTTAAGTTATACTTTAAAGCAGCGCAAATTGCCTTCATTCCTCAGGCCCACTCTAAAACACACCAACCTTTGTGGGTTTTTACTGAAAGCTTCCAAATGCAACCTTATTCCTGGGACACTTTACTTTGACTCCCCCATACCTGCAAAAACTCTTGGGACATGCCTGAATCCCTTTATAAAGCAGTCACACACAATTTGGCAATGGGCTATACAATCTCGAGGCCTTACCCCTAAATACTCCAAACTCACTCTGTTAATCCACCATCCACAACTTGCAGTTCAGATTCCCCCTTATTCTCTTGACTGGTGGAGAACCTCGGGCCTCCTACGTGCTGGGTCCTGGTATAAAGACAGTCAAATTCTCAAGTTTGATCAACTAAATTCTCTCCATCAAATCCCGCCACAGGAACATTTTAGATACCGTAGCCTCAGGCACTTCATTCAAACACAGGAACTCTCTCTTGCTACTCCACGGTCACCTTGGCTAGTGAAACTATGCGACAAAACCCCTCTCATGAAAGGTATTGTTAGCCTTATTTATGACTCAATCGATACCGACTTACACCAATCTAAATTGACTTATATGCAACACTGGGAGCGGGACCTGAACTGTAGTTGGACCCAAGATATCTGGGAGTCCTCTTGGTTAAACTTAAAGAAAGGCTTCCTATATAATAGTATCTTGGAAACTTCAATTAAAGTCCTACAGAGGACATAGCACACTCCATGCAAGCTCTATAAATGGAAATTAACACAAAATCCAGATTGCTTCAGAGAACGTGGTGGGACTGCCCTAGAGTTAGATTACTGTGGCAAGAAGTATTTGCGCTCACCTTTGACATATTTGCTCAACAGATTAATTCAATGGCGAGATTGGCTTGCTAGGCCATGACATACCTTCATTATCCCAGCATCAAAACAAGTTGATGCAATTCATTATTCTAGTCACCAAAAGCCATATTGCACGCCAGTGGAAATTCTCGTTCCTACAACTACGATTGGTTATCTCTAAATTAAATTATCTTCAAATGAATGAGCGACTCTGCCACATTCTCCCCTTTCACTACTATCTGGACCCCATGGTTGAATTCATCCCACAGAATTTACATTCCATAACAATCTTACTGATTCTCAATTTGGTCCCTGAATCCTTTGGCAATATACACTTGAGTTATTTTTTTCTTCTTTTTGTACCCAGTTTAGTTTATTTAATATAATTATTTTCCCCCTTTTTTTCCGTTATATTGTTTAATATATATGTTCAACTTTTTTTATTATTGTTTACTCTCATATATTCTGTATCCTAAAAAATAGAAAAAAATATCAGCGGAGATGCTGTACAAAATAATGCTCATTCAGCAGAATCTATTAATATAGTTGGGGTGACCTTGTCTAAATATATACCATTGATATATGAAAGACAACTATATAGTTTAATCAGCTTGACATACAGTAGCATGACACAGTGGCAGTGTGAAGAACCTCCCCTGTGGCATTTGCCTTAGGGTGTAGCTGTGCAACATGGCAGCACTCATGAGAGACAATAGGAAGATAGGGAGAACTCTGCAAGCTGGTAATGTTTTACTACGGGAGTTTCTTAGAAGTTATCAAAGTGTAAATGTTATATGCAATTACATTGAGAAGAATATCAGGAATTACGTGACCTAGTTAAAACATTCACGTAAAACAAAAAAACCTAAAGAGTCCTCTTAATAAATGAAAGGATTAATTTTTTGCTTTCCAAATCATTTTGCTATATATCTAGTTTAGCAAAGTCTAGTTTTGTTGTTTTCTTATGCACCATTGTCTATGCTGCTCTCACACACACCTACTTACAGCAGTGTGGGGCCACTGAGAACCCCCAGGAACACATCCTCATGGAGCCCCTTCAGAAGCCTGTTTTTGTGCAGATACCTGGGGAGACAAGAAACAGCCACTCAGCACCCGGGTCACGAGAATCCTTGTGGTTAAACTTCTGTCCTTGGCAGTAGGAGATTCTTGTTTAAGACCAAGCTGGGTGTTACCTCTGACAAGTGTGATCGGAACTTGTGTTAACTTTATCACTAAATCTGTTAAAGTGACAATAAACTATCAAAATGTATAAATGTATAATTATAAATAATTTTTGTGCATGATTGATTTTATTTGTAAAATATTAGCAGAAAACTAGACAGAAAAAAAATGTAGAGAAAAATCTTTGCTCCCCATTCAGACGTCACAATCCCTTTGAAAGGCTATCTTCCACAAAATGCTTACAGTCACCTAGATGTCATTCACTGTATGTCTCTGCAATTCAAAGTTAGCTGGAAGCAGACAGGCACAAGTGACTGAACCAGTGCAGTGTTGGTGTTACATTCCCTGGGTTCAGCACCGCACCCTTCAGTCGAACGTACCTGTGTGTAAGTGAGGATTGAAAGCTGCTGCTGCTAGAACAGCCCTCACTGACAAATATACTTAGCAGAGCATCCTATGTGCAGCTTAGCTAGGTCTCTTTTAATCGTAACTCTCAAGCAACCAGAAACTACATTTATCCGGCATCTACCAATCCCCATGGGTACCAATTAACTCAGAGTCTACTGTATATAAACGATGCGCTGTTACAGTGAGCATTGGAGGCCTTTGCAGATAAATTCCTTAATAAACTGTCTATAACTGTAACTATTGCAGTGGGGGGGGGGGGGGGGGGAGTATTTGATCCCCTGCTGATTTTGAACGTTTGTCCACTGACAAAGAAATGATCAGTCTATAATTTTAATGGTAGGTGTATTTTAACAGTGAGAGACAGAATAACAAACAAAAAAAACAAGAAAAACACGTCAAACAAATTATAAATTGATTTGCAGGTCAGTGAGGGAAATAAGTATTTGGTCCGCTATCAATTAGCAATATTTCTGGCTCCCAGGTGTCTTTTAAACAGGTAACAAAAAGAGATTAGGAGCACTCTCCTAAAGGGAGTGCTCCTAGTCTCAGCTCGTTGCCTGTATAAAAGACACCTGTCCACAAAAGCAATCAACCAAGACTAAAGAGCTGTCCAAGGATGTCAGGGACAAGATTGTAGACCTACACAAGGCTGGAATGGGCTACAAGAACATTGCCAAGCAGCTTGGTGAGAAGGTGACAATAGTTGGTGCGATTATTCGAATAGCTGGTGCGATTATTCGGAAATGGAAGAAACACTAAATAACTGCCAGTCTCCCTCGGTCTGATGTTCCATGCAAGATGTCACCCTGTGGAGTTTCACTGATCATGAGAATGATGAGAAATCAGCCCAGAACTACACAGGAGGATCTTTTAATGATCTCAAGGCAGCTTGGACCATAGTCACCAAGAAAACAATTGGTAACACATTACGCCATGAAGGACTTAAATCCTGCAGTGCCCCGCAAGGTCCCCCTGCTCAAGAAAGCCATGTACAGGCTCGTCTGAAGTTTGCCAGGAGGAGGAGTAGGAATGCTGCCTATAACCCCAAGAACACCATCCCCACCGTCAAACATGGAAATCACATGTACAGGCCCGTCTGAAGTTTGCCAGGAGGAGGAGGAGGAATGCTGCCTATAACCCCAAGAACACCATCTTCACCGTCAAACATGGAGGTGGAAACATTATGCTTTGGGGGTGTTTTTCTGCTAAGGGGACAGGACAACTGCACTGCATCAAAGGGACGATGGACAGGGCAATGTAACCATCAAATCTTGGGTGAGAACCTCCTTCCCTCAGCCAGGGCATTGAAAATGGGTCGTGGATGGGTATTCCAGCATGACAATGACCCAAAACACACAGCCAAGGCAACAAAGGAGTGTCTCAAGAAGAAGCACATTATGCTCCTGGAGTCAACAAAGGAGTGTCTCAAGAAGAAGCACATTATGCTCCTGGAGTGGCCTAGCCAGTCTCCAGAACTTAATCCCATAGAAAATCTGTGGAGGGAGCTGAAGGTTTGCATTGCCAAACATCAGCCTCCCAACCTTAATGACTTGGAGAGGATCTACAAAAAGCAGTGGGACAAAATCTCTCTGAGATGTTTGTAAACCTGGTGTCAAACTACATGAAACGTTGGACCTCTGTGATTGCCAACAAGGGTTTTGCCCCCAAGTGCTAAATCAAAGGGGCCAAATACTTATTTCCCTCATTGACCTGCAAATCAATTTATAACTTTTTTGACATGCGTTTTTCTTTTTTTTTTCTCTTATTTTGTCTCTCACTGTTAAAATACACCTACCATTAAAATTATAGCCTTATCATTTCTTGTCAGTGGACAAACGTTCAAAATCATCAGGGGATCAAATACTTTTCCCTTCACTGTAGTAGTATGTTTAAAGTATTAGGCTCTTGGCATGTCTTTTTGTTCCATTTTGACTTGTAGATAAAATCTCAGGAACCAGACCTACGACCAGCTATTAAGAAACACTGCTTTAGTAGACTGTCTTACCCAATGGAAGGCTATCCAGCTTAGTAGAGTGCTCTCTGATTGATCACAGGACTGTCTGACCTCAAAGGGCTGAATGACCTGTCAGAGAGCTGACTACATTGTTAATGGGCTATTTGATTTATCAAAGAACTTTGTGAAGTATGAGATTGCTGTTTCACACAATGAAAGGCTTGTCTGTCTTATCACAGTGCTGTCTGTCTTATCATAGTGCTGTCAGGCTTATCAGAGAGCTGACTATATGATCAGAGAGCTAAATAACTTATCAAAGGGCTATCTTGTTTGTCAGATGACTATGAATTATAAGATAGGTGTCTGACTGATCAAAGGGCGGTCTGTCTTATCGAAGGGTTGTGTGTCTTATTTGAATGGTGTCAGACTTATCAGATGGCTGTCTATCTTATCAGAGAGCTGACTAACCTATCAATGCCCTGTCTGTCTTATAAGAGGACCTAATGAATTAGGAAATAATTGTCATGGTTGTCTGACCGGTCAAAGAGATGTCTGTCTTATGACAGTGCTGACTGTCTTATCCCAGTCTTTCAGACTTATCAGATTGCTGTCTATCTTAGAAGAGAGCTGACTAACTTATCAATGGTTCATCTGGCTTATCAGATCACTTTATGAATTAGGGGACAACTGTCTAGATAGGCTTATCACAGTGCAGTCTACCTGATCACAGTGCACTCTACCTTATCACAATGCTGTCTATCTTTTCACAATGCTATCTTATCCCAGTGCTGTTTATCTTATTAGAGTGCTGTCTATCTTATCACAGTGCTGTCTACCTTATCCTAGTGCAGTTGGATCAATTGATAGCGCTGAAGGTAACTAAACAGATACAATTCTATAAAAACCCAACTCTGCAGCATTGAAGAACAATATAAGATAAAAAAGTGAAAAGAGCTTCAAATAAAAAAACATTTCTACACCTTTTTGACTTGTGACTGGTATACATCATGGTGTAGAGTATTATCCGTGGTCTCAGAGTCCCTTGAACACTGCAATGTATATTTGTTTAATATCTGTCAGTAGAGGGACCAGCCCGGTATTGCAGCAGGGAAAGGGTTAAATGTCCTGGACTCAAGACCAGGAGAGAATTGCTTTAGCGTGGGAAGAAGGAAACTTATAAAAAACATTCATCAGCCTGGCAGGTCTGAACCTTAATCCTTCCCCTACATTTTAATGAGACTCCTACACCCTTTTCCTGGGTTTGAGGCTCCAACTTTTGGAGTCTGCAAAAATCCAAATGGTCCCTGGCTGCAAAAATAAAGAGGAGAGTTTGGGGGTCTTATTGCAGATCCTCATCTTAAGGGGAAATTAAAATCAATTAGATGGGTGGGAATTTATATGTTTTTCTATGAATTTGAAGGAAAATGCAACTCACACTCCTGGC
Source organism: Discoglossus pictus (assembly GCA_027410445.1). Taxonomy (NCBI): domain Eukaryota; kingdom Metazoa; phylum Chordata; class Amphibia; order Anura; family Alytidae; genus Discoglossus; species Discoglossus pictus. The sequence continues at coordinate 167,926,670 of CM050168.1, forward strand.
CTCCTGTGAACACTGGTTCGGCAGCAATAAAAGAAAAGGGATCACAGCAGCCTCTTTGTGTAAAAAAAATAGATATTTACTGTCTTCTCTTTTGAAGAACTCTCTCTTTTGAAGTATTTGGAAAGTAAATAAATACAGCCTATAATTTATTATCTAATATGTAATTGTATTGTAGTGGAAGCCACACTTGTGTTTCTGCTTATCTGTTTCTACAGGTGAGATGAGATCTTGAATGCACAGAAGCTTTATTCCTTACTGCCAACAACACTAACTGAAATCTCATTAGTTTAGAAGGTATTTTCCTCTTGAGAAAGTAATTTAGTTGTACAGCCAATGGCTGCCCACGGATAAATAATTACAAATAATACTTAAAAGGCTGTATTTTTGCTAAACGTTCTTCAAGAGAACATACTATAAATATGGGGCTAAATGTTTTGTTTGAAGAGCAAATTCAGGATTTTTTTAACATATGTTTGGTTTTGACATTTCTCCACATACAATGTATTGATTTATTCAGTTATAGATGTATTTATTTTCCTCAACAATTATTTAGGAAGCAGGTTAACTAAATAAATATCTGTTTAAAAAACAAACTCTCTTGTTTAAAAGTAGTATTTAAAATTAGAATCAAGCAGTAGAGGAGCATCTGCACCCACCCAGCGCCTTCAATAAATTGAATAATTGGACCCACAACTGCTGACTTAATTGTTCAATGTAGATTAAGTAATAGCCTTGCTGTTCATGGGCTTCCTAAAGTACACTGACATTAACTCACTGCCCCCACTGAGCATAGCAACACTCTGTCACTGCCCTCAGAGCACATTGCCACCACCTCACAGCCCCTAGAGCACAGTGGCACTGCCTCACTGCACCCTCAGCACACTGGCACTGCCCCTTCAGCACTCTGGTACTGCCTCATTGCCCCCTCTGCACTCTGGCACTGCCTCACTGTCCCCTGAGCACTCTGGCACTGTCTCACTGTCCACTCAACACGCTGGTTCTGCATCACTGCCCCCGCAGTTCACTGGCACTGCCTTGCTGCCCTCTAAACAGCATGTCACTGCCTCATTGTCCCCTGAGCACTTTGGCATATCCTCACTGTCACCCTCAGTACACTGGCACTGCCCCCTCAGCACTTTGGCATTGCCTCACTGCCCCCTCAGCACTCTGGCTTTGACTCACTGCCCCCTCAGCACTCTGGTTCTGCCTCACTGCCTCCTCAGCCCACTGGCACTGCCCCTTCTGCACCCTGGCATTGCTTCCCCATGTCTCTGAGCTGTGTCCTGTCTGCAAATGTCAAATACAATTATTCTGCCCTCTCCGAGTGTTTCCCTGTGTAATTCCTTTGACTGTGCTCAATGGGAATTTTCCAAGTTTTGGGTGTTTATTCAGTTGTGTGGGGCGCAGGGTGGGGGTCAGAACAGGTAATAGCTGCAGACTGGAGGGAAGTTTGTGCGTATCTGAGGTACCTTATACCAAGAGGGTGAGGTGTGCGACCCACGAAAATAACATGCAGACCATCCCAAAACTATCACAATCCTGGCATTAACCCCTTCAGTGCTATCCCACCTGCATCGGACCAACATATCTCTGAATTTGAGACCTTAAAGGGGGGCCCACCATTAAAGTGACACAGTGGAGGCTCCAAATATGGTATAATATAACTATACATAGTTCTGTATTGATTTAATGTTATTAAAATGTTCACAACTAACATTGATGTTAACCATTTGAGCTGTCAGCATGGGCATATTTAGGTTTTATTCTGCCCTAGGCCCATTCAGATTCAAATATATTTGTTGACTTAGTTATGTCTAAAGTATATCAGGAAATACTATCTTCATTTACAGACAGAAATATAACTGTATAAAGATATTTTTCTGCATATGAACACCCTTCACTATAACCCTGTTTTGAGGCAGGCTGCTACCCCCTGAAAATGGGCTGCCCTAGGCCTGGGCCTTGGAGGTCTAGGCAGAAACACACCATTGGCTGTCAATCAATTTTGACCCACCCACAAAAAGAGATTCTAATCTTTATTTAATGACAAATAATTAGCATTAATTACTGATAAACCTAATAATTGGGTCCACTGTCTCACTATACTGATTGCCTTTGATTGCTACATCACTAGCGAAACGACCGTTCAGTTTTAATCTTGGAAAGAGTTCCCATGCTATAATACTGGAAATATGATTCACTTCTACAGTAGAGTTACCTAAGTGGGCACAGGAATATTATCTTAACCCTCACATAACGCAGCCCACTCCCATTAATCTGGGGTCAGTTGTGTAACTTACACTTTGTCCAGCTTGGTCCCATTAAAGGCATGTCCGTGCAGTCTTGTGAAGCCGTTATTGTAGAGGCTCCTGCAGAGAGAACAAGAACAAATCAGTGTTACCCCAAATGTGCACTCTGGGGGCTGCACCTGGTGTGAGAAAAAGGGCTTGGAGATATATAAAAGATAGGTGGTTCTAGAGAGGCTAGCCTGAGAGTCATAGACTGTCCAACACAGACCAGAATCTTCATTCTGTTGACCAATAAATCAGTGACTCAATCCTGAAACCATGGCCTGTGTGCAGCACTCCAGGACTGATGTTACTTACCCCAGCTCTAGATGGTGTAATAATGTCTCATCAGAGCTCAATAATTTATGCATGCACAATAATGGAGGAATTCCTTGCATTTTGCAAAAGCTGCCTTTAAACATAGATTACAATGTATGTTTTATTCTCAGTCTATGATAGCAAATATGGCACTTTGATGTCCCTATAATCATGAGATATCGCAGCCATACTGATGGTAAGGAGTCCTTAACAGCAATGTCAGTTTCATATTACACAAAATAAGTCACACAGAAAACGTCCCCTTTAATGCAGATAAGAACAGTACACATAGAAATTAACATAATTGCAATTGGTTATTATTAAAGAAAGGAAATGCGTTACAATTGATAAGCAAGCGCCACCTAACGTGGTAATTGCTTTATGCTTTAGCAGTGGTGTGTAATAAAATAGAAACGCATGACCAGATGGAAAACAGAAATAGCTATTATTGTGAAATAAAACAAAAGCTTGTGGGTGTATACAACATGTTCCTAAAAATCCATCCCAGAGTGCAGTGGTGGGCTGCACGTGGCTCCCGAACACTTCCCATGTGGCCCCAGCCTATTCCCTGGAGTGGGGGAGCATGCCCCTCTTCATCAATACTCAGTACCATTATATCTCTCTAAAACTGGCAAATTAATACCCAGTTACATCCCTAAATCATGCTCCTCGTTATCTATCCCGCCATTTTCTGCAAAAGTTTGTCCATTTCCTTTGGGTAAAATGAAAACGTTTTAAAGCACTAACTCCCTTTAAGTGACATGCGTCGCCAATCACTGCCACAGGTACCAAATCAGGGCAAGAGAATGAAAAAGCAACCCCCTCCTCACATTTAATGTGCTTTTCATACAGACCACGCATTTTTCATACAACATTTTGCACTACAGTCTATTCAGTGTTTACTTAGCTAGTGATACCTTAAAACTGATGGTAATAAAACCCACATTATGATTATACATGTACTACCTAACAGCCTATATAATGTAACAGCCATGTAATAGACTATTGAAAGAGTGAGAGAGAATAACCCTCTGTCCTGATTCATTGTCTTTTTTACACTATAGACATTTTTCTACACTATGGGCTTTTTTTCTACTCTATAGGCTTCTTTTTGTCTACACAATACCCTCTTTTTCTACACTTAATGTCCCTTTTTCCTATATTCTAGGCTCTTTTTCACACTATAGGCTCTTTTTTCTACAATCAATATCACCTTTTTTTCTACACTCAAGGCTCTTTTTTCTATACTACTATACTAAAGCTCTTTTTTTCTACACTATAGGCTTTCTTTCAACTAGATTGGCGATTTTTCCGACACTATAGGCTCTTTTTCTACTCTACATGCTCATTTTCCTACACTATAGCTTCTTGTTCTACTCTACATGCTCGTATTCCTACACTATAGGCTTTTTTTCCTATACTCTAGGCTCTTTTTCCTACACTATAGTTTATTTTTTTCTATAGTATAGGCTTTTTATTCTTACACCATAGGTTATTTTTTCTACACTATAAGCTCTTTGTCCTACATTATTGGATAATTTTTCTACACAATAGACTATTTTTCTTACAATATAGGCTCTTTTTTTCTACACTATAGGCTATTTTATCTACTCTATAGGCTCTTTTTTCTACACTATAGAGTTTTTTTAACTGTATAGATTTTGTCCTATGCATTAAGCTCTTTTTTTACACTACAGGATTTCCTACACTATAGGCTCTTTTTCCTACACTCTATGCTTTCTTTCAACTCTATAGGCTGTTTTTCTACACTATAGTCTTTTTCTACTCCATAGGCTCTTTTTTCTACACTCAATATCGACTTTTTTTCTACACTCAATACTTTTTTCTATACTACTATACTATAGCTCTTTTTTCCATACACTATAGGCTCTTTATTCCTACACTATAGGCTCTTTTTCTACACTATTGTTTCTTTTTTCTACAGTTTAGGCTCTTTATTCCTACACCATAGGTTCTTTTTTTCTACACTATAAGATCCTTTTTCTACACTATAGGCTCCTTTTTCTACAGTATAAACTCTTTTTTTACACTATAGGCTCTTGTTTTCTACACTATAGACTTTTTCTACTCTATAGGTTCTTTTTTCTACACTCAATATCAGCTTTTTTTCTATACTAATATACTATAGCTCTTTTTTCTACACTCTAGGCTTTCTTTCAACATTATAGGTTATTTTTCCTACACTATAGGCTTTTTTTATACAGGCTTTCCCCCCTTTCACTATAGGCTCTTTTTCCTACAGTATAGGACTTTTTTTCTACACTATATGCTCTTTTTGCTTACACTATAGGCTCTTTTTCCTTACACTATAGGCTCTTCTTCTTACACTATAGGCTCTTTTTTCTAAACTCAAAGGTTTTTTTTTCCATACTACTCTACTAAAACTCTTTTTTTCTACACTATAGGCTTTCTTTCAACTCTATAGGCTATTTCTCCTACACTAGGCTCTTCTTTTTATACTATAGGCTCTTTTTCTATATTCTATGTTCTTTTCCTACAAAATAGTTTCTTTTTTTCTACAGTATAGGCTCTTTATTCCTACACCATCGGTTCTTTTTTTCTACACTATACGATACTTTTTTTTTTTACACTATAGGCTCTTTTTTTCTATTGCATAGGCTTTTTCTACTCTATATGCTCTTTTTTCTACAATCAATATCAGCTTTTTTCTACATGCAAGGATTTTTTTCTATACTACTGTACTATAGCTCTTTTTTTCCGACACTATAGGCCCTTTATTTCTACACTATAGACTCTTCTTTCTATACTATAGCCTGTTTGTCCTATACTCTAGGCTCATTTTCTACACTACAGTATCATTTCTTTTTTCTACAGTATAGATTATTTATTCCTACACCATAGGTTATTTTGTCTACACTATAAGATTCTTTTTTTTACACTATAGGCTCTTTTTTCTACACTATGGGCTCTTTTTTCTAAATTATGGCCTTTTTTTCTACCCTATAGGCTTTTTTTTTTGTACACAATAGGCTTTTTTTCTACTCTATAAGCACCTTTTTTCTACACTATAGGATTTTTTTCTAATCTATAGGCTATTTTTCCTCCACTATAGGTTCTTTTTTTTCTACACTATAAGCTATTTTCCTAAACTATAAGCTATTTATCTACATTATAGGCTATGTTACCTACTCTATAGGCTCTTTTTCCTCTATAGGTTCTTTTCCTTACTCTATAGGCTCTTTTTTTCTACACTATAAGCTCTTTGTCCTACATTATTGGATCTTTTTTTCTACCCTTTTGCCTCTTTTACTTACAATATAGACTCTTTTTTCTACACTATAGGCTCTGTTTACTATACTATAGGCTATTTTTTCTACACTATAGGCTCTTTTTTACTACACTATAGGCTCTTTCTTTCTATACTCTAGGCTTTTTTTTTTTTACTAAACTATGTTTTTTTTCTACACTATAGGTTTTTCTACCCTATATGCAATTTTTCTACATTACAGGCTCTTTTTTCTACACTAAAGGGCTTTTTTTTTTCTTTTTATCTTTCACTATAGGCTCTTCTTTCTACATCATAGTTTCTTTTTCTACACTATAAGATCCCTTTTGTACACTATAGGCTCTTTTTTTCTACACTGTGAAATCCCTTTTTACACTATAGACTCTTTTTTTCTACACTATAGGCTTTTTTTTAATCTATGGGCTTTTTTTTTCTAAATGATGGGCTTTTTTCTACTCTATAGACTCTTTTTTGTACACTACAGGCTCTTTTTTTCCTACTCTATAAGCATCTTTTTTCTACACTAAACGATTTTCTACTCTATAGGCTCTTTTACCTCCACTATAGTTTTTTTTTTCTACACTATAAGCGATTTTTTCTAAACTGTAGGCTATTTGTCTACGTTATAGGCTATTTTACCTACTCTATAGGCTCTTTTTTCCTCTATAGGCTCTTTTTCCTACTATATAAGCTCTCTTTCTACACTTTTGTCTCTTTTTTCCCTACACTATAGGCTCTTTTTTTACTACACTATAGGCTTATTTTTAATAAACTAAAGGCTCTTTTTTTCTACACTATAGACTTATTTTTACTACAGTATATGCTCTTTTTTCCACACTATAGGCTTTTTTCTACACTACAGGCTTTTTTAAACTACATTATAGGCTCTTTTTTCTATACTATAGACTCTTTTTTTACTACATTATATGCTCTTTTTTTCTACACTATATGTTTTTTTATTAGAATATTGGCTAATTTTTTCCACACTATAGGCTCTTTCCTACACTATAGACTTATTTTTACTATAGTATAGGCTCTTTTTTCCACACTATAGGCTTTTTTTCTACACTACAGGCTTTTTTCTACACTATATGGTTTTTTTTATTGGAATATTGGCTACTTTTTTTCACACTATAGACTTTTTTTCTACACTATAGACTCAATTTTAGTACATTATATGCTCTTTTTTCCACACTGTAGGCTTTTTTCTACACTACAGGCTTTTTTAACTACACTATAGGCTCTTTTTTCTACACTATAGACACTGTTTTTACTACAGTATATGCTCTTTTTTTCCACACTGTAGGCTTTTTTCTACACTACAGGCTTTTTTAACTACACTATAGGTCCTTTTTTCTACACTATAGACTCTGTTTTTACTACATTATATGCTCTTTTTTTCTACACTATATGTTATTTTTTTATTAGAATATTGGCTAATTTTTTCCACACTATAGGCTCTTTTTTCCACCCTATAGGCTTTTTTAAACTACACTATAGGCTATTTTCTTAACTACATTATATGCTCTTTTTTTTACACTATATGTTTCTTTTAAATTAGAATATTGGCTATTTTTTTTTACACTATAGGCTCTTTTTTCCACACTATAGGTTTTTTTATACACTACAGGCTTTTTTAACTACACTTTAGGCTCTTTTTTTCTACATTATCTGCTCTTTTTTTACTACATTATATGCTCTTTTTTTCTACACTATATTTTTTTTTAATTAGAATATTGGCTATTTTTTTCCACACTATAGGCTTTTTTTTCTACACTATAGACTTATTTTTACTACAGTATAGGCTCTTTTTTCCACACTACAGGCTTTTTTTCTACACTAAAGGCATTTTCAAACTACACTATAGTCTCTTTTTTTACTACATTATATGCTCTTTTTTCTACACTATATATATTTTTTTATTAGAATATTGGCTATTTTATCCACACTATAGGCTTTTTTCTACACTATAGACTTATTTTTACTACAGTATAGGCTCTTTTTTTACTACATTATTTGCTCTTTTTTCTACACTATATGTTTTTTTTTTTTATTAGAATATTGATTAATTTTTCCACACTATAGGCTTTTTTCTACACTACAGGCTTTTTTAACTACACTATAGGCTCTATTTCTCTACACTATAGACTCTGTTTTTACTACATTATATGCTCTTTTTTTTCTACACTATATGTTTTTTTTTAAATTAGAATATTGGCTATTTTTTTCCACACTATAGGCTTTTTTTCCACACTATTGACTTATTTTTACTACAGTATAGGCTCTTTTTTCCACACTATAGGCTTTTTTTCTAAACTACAGGCTTTTTCAAACTACACTATAGGCTCTTTTTTTACTACATTATACTTTTTTTTACACTACAGGCTTTTTTTCTACACTATAGACTTTTTTTCTACAATATAGACTCATTTTTACTACAGTATAGTCTCTTTTTTCCACACTGTAGGCTTTTTTCTACACTTCAGGCTTTTTTAACAACACTATAGGCTCTTTTTTCTACTCTATAGACTGTTTTTACTACATTATATGCTCTTTTTTTCTACACTATGGCCCTCATTCTATTAGCGGCCGTAGGAGCTGCGGGGCCGCAAGGACCGGCCGCAAGCTATCCGGCTATTCTATTCCTCTCCGGCCGGGGATTCCGGCAGGCTTGCGGCCGGCGCCTTGCGGCCGCTCGCACCAGAGGAAAGCCTTTGATCTAAAACGTCCGCAAGAGAATCGTCCGCAAGAAAATCCTATTTGCAATTCAATTGCTCCGGGAACCCTCTCTGCAAGGCTAAAAGCGAGCCGCAGCTTACTTGCAGGAAAAAGGTCCCGCTAGCACCAATTAAGCACAAAATATAGCCCAAATAAAGCCATCATGCACTCTGAGGAGACTATAAAGTGATTTTAGGTGTTAGCAAAAATAGCACAACATTCCCCTATACTTAAATCCGTAAATAAATTATTTTTTAATATATGTCAAATATCCATGTAAAAAGTCCAGAGGGCTTGGAGCACCTCAGACCCGCCCACGCTGCGGCCGGAAAATAAACAGTTAATGTAAACTCGGATTTGGGCTGATGTGCAAGCTTGAGAGGGGGTTGCTATTAATCCTCATGTCCCCCAATATGATCCCTAGCATTTACAAAGATTTACAGTGCAGTCTTCAATTTATATTTGACTTTAAAGATTTTGGAGCTTACGGCCGGTTCCAAGATATGCGGCCGGCCGTAAGGGGAGATCCTTGCGGGGCCGTATAATAGAATTGCGAGGTAACAGAACCCCTGCAAGGAATCGCAGCCTTACGGCCGATTTACGGCCAATAATAGAATGAGGCCCCAAATGTTTTTTTTTATTAGAATATTGGCTATTTTTTTCCACACTATAGGCTCTTTTTTCCACACTATAGGCTTTTTTCTACACTAAAGGCTTTTTCAAACTACACTATAGGCTCTTTTTTTACTACATTATATGCTCTTTTTTCTACACTATATGTTTTTTTTTAAATTAGAATATTGGCAATTTTTTCCACACTATAGGTTTTTTTCTACACTATAGACTTATTTTTACTACAGTATAGGCTCTTTTTTCCACACTATAGGTTTTTTTTCTACACTACAGGCTTTTTTTAAACTACATTATAGGCTCTTTATTTACTACATTATATGCTCTTTTTTCTACACTATATGTTTGTTTGTTTTTTAAATTAGAATATTGGCTATTTTTTCCCACACTATAGACCCTTTTTTTCCACACTATAGGCTTTTTTTTTTACACTTCGGCCTCTTTTTTTTTCTAAATGATGGGCTTTTTTCTAGTCTATATGCTCTTTTGCGTACACTATAGGCTTTTTTCTACTCTATACGCACCTTTTATTCTACACTATAGGATTTTCTACTGTATATGCTCTTTTTCCTCCACTATACATTCTTTTTTCTACACTATAATCTATTATTCCTAAACTATAGGCTATTTTATCTACATAATAGGCTATTTTACCTGCTCTATAGCCTCTTTTTCCCTCTATAGGCTCTTTTTCATACTCTATAGCCTCTTTGTCCTACACAATTAAATCTTTTTTCTACATTGTTGCCTCTTTTTCTTACAATATAGGCTCTTTTTTCTTTTTTTCTTTTTTTCTTTTATTTAACACACGATGCATTATAATACAAGAGTGTATTAGCAGAAAAACTATTAGCCTTGTTCCATTATACTGGACTGTACATAAGGATCTAATAGCACAGCTATTGCTAAATAATTTATAAAAAAAGATGGATGGAAACAAGATGTCTCCATATTTTAGTTGGTAACCGGTCATACTTACAACATGAGAGACTCGTTGCCCAATCCCTGGAAGGCATTGGCTGGTACAGAGGTCATGTGAGGGTTATCTGCCATCTCACTGTAGAGAGAAGTGGACATGGGTATTAATCTCACTGTAAAGGTCGCTGGCTACAAAATTGGTTTGACTTAAAGAGTGAACCACTGTGTCACCTCAACAAAATTCCCAAAGTGCAATGGAAACTTGGAATTATTTCGATTCTATGCTAAAATATGTGATATTCGGAAAGAGCTTCAGTTTATACCTGTTCTTAATTGGTTTTATTGGAAACGCAATACAATAAAATAAAATAAAATAACATGAAGAGGAAGGAGCTAGATATCAAACAATTAGAGCTGTAGCAGCAATTAAACACACAATACTGTACTTTAAAAGCATGGGAAGACATGGAAAGATATTAGAATTAATATTGATCCTGGGACTCAAGGGGTTGATACATATCATGAAACTCACATTGATTAGAACAGATGATCTAATGCATTTTTATAGAGTGCTAGATTGCTTGATTGCAAGCACGACCAGCAAATATTACTTATTGTCTCTCAGTAATTTGGTGCTTCCGATTGAAGGTTACGTGTAACTTCCATGTTTTACTGATGTCATGGTGACGGACTCATTTACAAATTAGCGTAGTCTAAATTACATAAAATTAATGATGGGCTTGCTTAAATATTGTCAGATGATATGATCACGCCCCCTGAAATCCTACTTAAAAAGCTATGGTTTACATGTGGAGGTTCTAAGAAGTAAATTGTGGCCTTGAGTCAATAGAATACATCTAACCCTTAATTTTGTATGTGGATGTTTTTTTTAGAGTCACTTACAGGCTTCTAATAGAATATGGTCCATAGGGCAATAAAAAAGCACCGGGTGTTTTGTTGGTTCTCCAGTGATCTTTCTAATAGCTACACAAAATCAGAATAAAGAAATAAAAGTGCTTACTTTATGGTGCACTTTTGATTTAGGGGAATAATTAACTAAAACATAACTGTTATTAGTAATATAATAAGAAATAATTTTAATATGATATGTAATAAGATAAAATATTTAATAAATAATGTTATTAAATGTCTTACTTTATTACATATCTTATTAAAACTATTTCTTATTATATTACTATCAAAAGTTAAGTTTTAATTAATTATTCCCTTAAATCAAGAGTGCAACATAAAGTGATCACTTTCATTTCTTTATTCTGATTTTGTCATGTTGTGTGTAAACATTACATAGCAAAAAAATGTATTCCTAATTCCTGCATAGTAGGTTCCAATGAGCCTGATGATTCACCCCCATTTATACAACAGTTAAGGGAGGGATTCAAACACATTTCAATCACAAACTATAATGCCTATAATTCCACCCATTCAGCAGCAATTTGTAAAAGGAAAAATGTCACCTAGTTTACTCACAGTAAGATATTCAGATCTGTAGAATGGATCTTTGTAAAATCTGGAAATATAGTGAGCCCGGTGTTGAAAATCCCCCTGAAACAAAATGAGAGAGAATTTTGTATGAGACTGGGACCAATAAGATTGTGATGTTTTGAAAAGGTGGTGTATAAAATGGAGATAAGGAGATCCTCAGTTTCTTGGGAACACTGAAGTCCCATATTGATATTACAGATAATATTGTTATAATTTTAAATAAGAAGGCTTGAAAAAAATGTTTTAGAATGTGAAAAAAGTAAATAAATACATAATAATAATTTATTATCTGTTATATATGACTATTCATTAATTGGACAGATAATGTCTTGTTTGAGTTGCCTTCTTCACAGTATTTGTATACTAAAGTGATTTCCATTAGTCCTCTTGGAGGTGCTGGAACGTGGGAATGCCACATTTCAATTGGAGTAGTGTCTCAAATCTCTGAATTTACAATCTGCTCCATACCTGTGGAAGCATATAGGCAGAAACGAACATGGTGGTCCCCACTGCTGCATATATACATATAATTGGTACCCCAATCTCAAGTGTAATTGTTCAAAAAAGCACATTTCAAATATAAGTGTGTAGTTGTCTAGACACAAGATAAATGGGGCATTGAGGGAATCTTGGTTCCTTAAAAGGGACCCTGCCAACAGCATTAAAAACTAGCATGCTATTGTTCGGCTTCTCCTGTACGGTAATGAGGCGCTCAGTATGCTAATGTGCGGCTCAACATGCTAATGCTAATCTCAGAGTATTTGATAAGGGTGGGAGAGGGGTCTAACTGCTAGATAACATTGGGGGTTTGTTTTGGCCACATCAGAGACAGACAAGCAGATTGTAATCCTAATTAGCACATCAAAACAGCTAATTAATATGCAGGAGCCACTCATTTGCATATCAATATAGTAACTACAAAATCGAATTTCCCAGGATTGGCTCGCTTTAGAAAAAAATAGACAGACCAGCTATCAATAAGTCACAGACACCACACTACTCCATCACTAACCACACCCATGGCTATCATGTCAGATACTCACAAGTACTTCAGGACTGGGAGGTTGCGGAACGCGTCTGGGTCTATGTATATCAAACTTCTCACGTTTCTGATTTCTCTGAAAAAGGAAAAATCATACGAAAAATATTAGATACTTCAATTTTCAAGCAGTGTTTCAAAAAGGAAAAAAAATATTTACAAAACATGGCAACAGAGAGAGGTGTAAAATATCCCATACTCAGCAAAAAAATGTACACTACTCCTATAGAAGACACAAAGTGTATACATAATGTACAGCGTGTACGCTACTCAAAAGATACAGATTGTATGTATATATATATATATATATATATATATATATATATACTAGCTACTTTCCCGTTAAATATGCCTCTCCCTCCGTCTACTGTAAGGGCCTTGTGATGAGCGCCTTTGGCAATGAGCGGCTTCCTGCTCACTGCAGGCCTTGGCAACCCACAACTTTCATGCTTCGCAATGACCACCTTCGGCGCTGATCGCGAGCCTCTCCCCCCATCTACTGTACGGGCCTTGCGGTGAGCGCCTTTGGAACTCATCGTGAGCCGAGCAATGAGCGGCTTTGTCGCTCATTACTGGCCTTGGCAACCAACAACTTTCATGCCTTGCAATGATGACCTTTGGTGCTCATGAGCCCCTCGTGGATTCGTAGCAATTTAATAGCGATTTTGGAACTTAACAGTTACGGGTTTGACAGTTCAAAGGACTTGCGGCAACGCAGTTCAGATTTCGACATGTAATCCTGCGGGTAGCTTTACAAGGCCAATTTAATATATATATACACACTTATATATATATATATATATATATATATATACTGTATATATATATATATATATATATATATATATATATACCTATATACAAATGTGTGTGTATATATACATATATACAAATGTGTGTGTATGTATATATATATATATATATATATATATATATATATATATATATATATACATATATACACACACACATATATTTATATATATACATATATTTATCACATATATTAGTTGTCAAACTACGAGACGTCGTCACGCTTTGCGTGGTGTGTACGACTTAGGCGATGAGCAGTGAAGGCAATGAAACACACAGGACTTAGCCACAAAGGAGCGTCGATCACACACTGAAACACGACGATCACAGCAAACACTTAGTAAACGCGGGATCGCCTTAGGCTGCAAGCAGTTGACCAATGCGGGGAAAAAAATGACGAGCTCGAAATGAGCGTCGAAGGTCCTCAGAGTACAAAAAGCTTTACATTGTGTGGCAAACAGCAATGCCATGGCTTAAAATGTTATTGCCCTGTCATTTTTGACAGGCAAGTCGCTAGTTTATATATAGTACATAAACAGTACATCTGCGTTCACATTTGAATGTCTAAAACAAATAGAAAAAACTGTAATACAGCAGGCATAAGTGTAAATGGCTATGGATTGAAGAGTGAGGCATTTGTGGGCACATGTGCATGTCCCAGCTCAGCTTCCCAGAATGCAGTGTAATAACTGTTTTCCTCAGAAATCTGAACTGGAAACAGGTTTTTTTAAACTTGTTTTAGAATTTCAAATGTGAACACAGATGTAGTTTTTATTTACTGTACTACTGTATGTAAGACTGAATGTAAATATAATGCACAACATGCACACTGCTACTATAGTAGAAGTTGTTTGCATATATTGTTTACAGCATTCCTACTGTTTCTGTAGAAGACACAAAGTATATAAATATATATAGACACAAAGTATATACATGTATATAGTGTACAGCATGCACACCACTACTATAGAAGACAGAGTGTGTATGTAGCGACAGCATTCACACCACTTCTATAGAAGACAGAGTGTGTTTATAGCATACAGAATGCCTACTGCTTCTACAGAAGACAAAGAGTGTATATACAGTGTACAGCATGCCTACTGCTTCTACAGAAGACACAAAGTGTATATATAGTGTACAGCATTCACATAGCTCCTATAGAAGATATAGAATGTATATATAGTGTACAGACTGCATGCTGAGAGCACTCTCTCCTGTAGCAACCAGACATATGTTGAGCTAGCTTCTAGTTTTGCTGACCAAATTTGTTATCTTTTATGTTACAAAAAAGGCAGCAAAATATCTAAAAAGAGATACTCCTGCTGTGCCTTTACCATGCAACATCCCTTATGGTACTGATATATAGAGTAACAAAATGTTACTCTATTATGATTGTTTAAAAATAAAACACTATTAGCCACATTAAATTTGAAGATCGTATTGTTTGTGCGATGTGAGACCTGCAACAGCTGCGAGCTTAAAATTTTGCGGATTTACAGTGCTATTAAATTAGAACATGCTGCGAGTTACGGGCTTGAGAGGCAAACCCGTAAACCATTTTTCACTCGTTGGATATGTGGTCGTGAACATGATCAGTTAGTCAAACTCGTAGTTATGGGTTTAGATGGAGCCAATGGAAACAGAGATCGTCAGAATTACGTCACTGAAAAATGTAGGTGGGATTTCAAAGTCTTATGGGGTTCAATAACTGGTTACGATCGGACCCACATTCCAAATATAATGCAATATTAATAAGGCCGTAAATATGATATTCTATTACATGCAAGTCCCATTATATGTATTAACACATTGATTGCCGGGATCGATGTAACACGAAAATTAAACATGAAATAAAGTATTTTATTTGGCTGATTTGCGAGCTTGCGAATGTTGTGCTATTAATTCTAAGACCTAACATCACTTTCCCTTTTAATAACAGTACAGTAGTGTGTGTATATGTGCATTTAAAGTGCTACGGATTGAACTTTACCCCTCTTGCGGGTCTTCTCTAGCACTCGTTGGCTTCTTGGCTCCATTTGTGAGTTACAGGGTTGAATGCCAGTGATTTTGATGCAATTTAATAGCGCAATTGGAACTTAGCAGTTACGGGCTTGACAGATCAAAGGAATTGCGGGCTCGCAAGTAGAATTCTCACGTCCCGTAGGGTTTTCTTGCTCCTACCCAGCAAGACGTCTGCGGGCTGGTTTAAGAGGCCAATTTAATTGCCGTAAGTATTGCGAGCTGCGTTACGAGCTACGAGTTTACAAATTAGGGGAATTTAATGGGGCTGTATATTGGTTATCACCACACTAAAATACTAGATACGTTTTCCAAGCAGGTGTCCATTTTCTTGTACTTGTAACCTGCAAAGCAATATCTGTGCATATTAAAGTATATCTTGTAAAAAAAAAAGATGTTATAGGAACACAGCTTTTCTGGGACACAAAGGGTTGCATTGGGAGGTATTCTATCAATATTATGTACACTGCTTAACCCAGTCCATATGTGTCTGGAGATCAAAGCAAAGTTGGTTATCTGTATAAGCGCAGTCGCCATGATGTCACTGGGCGTTGTACATTACACAATCTGGCTGACCCCTCTCAAGCTGAACAGGCCAAGACATGAAAGATTTGGGAATGTCCTGTGGTCTGTCTAATAACAGAAACCACCCCTGACAGGTGTCTTCTTTTGTGCTTAGAATGAGTTACCTAAAGTGCAATAAGGTAACAACGTTTCAAATTATAGGTTATAATAACTAATTTAATGTTATTAAAGATATAGCATTTTTCTGCAGCAAACAAATATTGTAGTTTGCCATTTTGAGCTGTCAGCCAGCCTTTCTGACCCACAGAGATTCTTAAAGGAGCATGGATGGTTTCTGGATTAGATTAGAAATATAATATACCTGTTTATCTATGTACTTAATTTTATTAAGAAGTGCGTATCAGCTTGTTTTTTCTGCCTGAAATCTTACAAATAGCCCTGGAATGTGCAGTGTCTCTTACTAGCTAATCAGTGACCACCTCTCGCTTAGCCGCCCTCAGTGTATTACTGCTCAAGCATAATCTCCTTCACTGAGGGCACCTGGCCGAGTCTGCTACCACCATCTATTTGCCTTCCTAGGTGTGTGTCTATATCTGTGTCTATATCTGTTCATCAAGGGCATCTGCTGGTCAATTCTATTTTCCTCTCTAGGCAGTTGTCTATCCCTGTGTGAGGGCCCTACCTCAATTTGTAGCCTCCTTTTATTTGCTTCCCTAGACCTGTGTCTATCCCTGCTAAATCTGCAACCTATTTCTATTTACGTCCCTAGGGCTGTGCCTATCCCTTCTTATAACATCCTCACACTCACCGAGAGCACCTGCTGGCCCATTCTTTTTGCTTCTTTAGGCCTGTGTCTATCCACGCTTATAGCATACACTAGCTCAGTGAGGACATCTGGCCCGATCTGCAGCATCCTTCTACTTGCCTCCCTAGGCCTGTGCCTATCCCTGCTCACTGCAGCTCTCAATCACTGAGGGTACATGCCCTATCTGCAGCCTGCTTCTACTTTCCTTCCTATGCCTGTGTCTATCCCTGCTCATAGACCCTCATGCTCACTGAGGCACCTGGCCCAATCTACAGCCTCCTTCTATTTGCCTCGCTAGGCCTGTGCCTATCTCTTCTCACAGCACCTCTGGCTGGGGGCACCTATTCCAATCTGCAGCCTTTTCTTACTTGTCTTCCTAGTCCTGTGCCTATCCCTGCTCACCACACCTCTCAGTCTCTGAGGGTACCTAGCCCTAACTGCAGCCTGCTTCTACTTTCCTTCCTAGGCCTGTGTCTATCCCTGCTCACAGACCCTCATGCTCACTGAGGCACCTGGCCAAATCTGCACCCTCCTTCTATTTGCCTCCCTAGGCCTGTGCCTATCCTTGCTCACAGCACCTCTGGCTGAGAGCACCTAGTCCAATCTACAACCTCCTTCTATTTGTCTTCCTAGGTCTGTGTCTATCCCTGCTCACTGAGGGTACCTGGCCCAAACTGCAGCTTGCTTCTACTCTCCTTCCTAGGCCTGTACCTACCTCTGCTCACTGCACCTCTCGCTCACTGAGTGCTCCTTGCTCAATGTGCAGCCTCCTTCTACTTGCCTCCCTATGCCTGTTCTTATCCCTGCTCACAGCGCCTCTTGCTGAGCGCACCAGACCCAATCTGCAGCCTCCTTCCACTTGTCTTCCTAGTCCTGTGCCTATCCCTACTCACCGCATCTCTCACTCAGTAAGTGCACCTTGTCAAATCTGCAGCCTCCTTCTACTTGCCTCCCTATGCCTGTGCTTATCCCTCCTTATGGCACCTATGGTTGAGGGCACCTGGCCCAATCTGCAGCCTCCTTCTACTTGTCATCCTAGGCCTGAGCGTATCCCTGCTCACAACACCTCTGGCTGAGGGCACCTAGTCCAATCTACAACCTCCTTCTGTTTGTCTTTGTAGTCCTGTGCCTATCCCTGCTCACGACACCTCTCAATCACTGAGGGTACCTGGCCCAAACTGCAGCTTGCTTCTACTCTCCTTCCTAGGCCTGTACCTACCTCTGCTCACTGCACCTCTCGCTCACTGAGTGCTCCTTGCCCAATCTGCAGCCTCCTTCTACTTGCCTCCCTATGCTTCTTCTTATCCCTGCTCACAGCCCCTCTTGCTGAGCGCACCTGGTCCAATCTGCAGCCTCCTTCTACTTGTCATCCTAGGCCTATACCTATCCCTGCTCACAGCACCTCTTAATCACTGACTGTGCCTGGCCCAATCTGCTGCCTCCTTCAACTTACCTTCCTAGGCCTGTGCTTATCTCTGATCACAGCACCACTCAATCACTGATGGTACCTGGCACAATCTGCAGCCCCCTTCTTCTTGCCTCCCTAGACCTGTGCTTATCCCTGCTCACAGCACCGCTGGCTGACGGCACCTGGTCCAATCTGCAGACTACTTCCACTTGTCTTCCTAGTCCTGTGCATATCCCTACTCACCGCATCTCTCATTCACTAAGTGCACCTTGTCAAATCTGCAGCCTCCTTCTACTTGCCTTCCTAGGTGGGTGCCTATCCCTGCTCACAGCACCTCTGGCTGATGGCACCTTGTCCAATCTGCAGCCTCCTTCCACTTGTCTTCCTAGTCCTGTGCCTATCCCTGCTCACAGCGCCTCTGGCTGACGGCACCTGGTCCAATCTGCAGCCTCCTTCCACTTGTCTTCCTAGTCCTGTGCCTATCCCCACTCACCGGATCTCTCCCTCCCTAAGTGCACCTTGTCAAATCTGCAGCCTCCTTCTACTTGCCTCCCTATGCCTGCACTTATCCCTGCTTACGGCACCTCTGGTTGAGGGCACCTGGCCCAATCTGCAGCCTCCTTCTACTTGTCATCCTAGGCCTGTGCCTATCCCTGCTCACAACACCTCTCAATCACTGAGGGTACCTGGCCTAATCTGCAGCCACACTAGGCCTGTGCGTAGCCCTGATCACAACACCTCTCAATCACTGAGGGTACCTGGTCCAATCTGCAGCCTACTTCTACTTGCTTCCCTAGCCCTGTGCCAATCCCTGCTCATAGCACCTCTGGCTGAGGGCATCTGGCTCAATCAGCAGCCTCCTTATACTTGCCTCCCTATGCCTGTGCTAATCCTTGCTCACAGCACCTCTTGCTGAGCGCACCTGGCTCAATCTGCGGCCTCCTTCTATTTGCCACCATAGGCCTGTGCCTATCCCTGCTCACAGCACCTCTGGCCGGGGTATCCAGGTCCAATCTGCAGGCTCCTTCTACTTGTCTTCCTAGTCCTGTGCCTATCTCTGCTCACCGCACCTCTCAATCACCGAGGGTGCCTAGCCCCATCTGCAGCCTGCTTCTACTTTCTGTCCTAGGCCTGTGCCTATCTCTGCTCACCACACCTCTCGCTCACTGAGTGCACCTGGCCCAATCTGCAGCCTCCTTCTACTTGTCTTCCTAGGCCTATGCCTATCCCCACTCATAGCACCTCTTAATCACTGAGGATGCCTGGCACAATCTGCAGCCTCCTTCAACTTGCCTTCTTAGGCCTCTGCCTATCCAAACTCACAGCATCTCCTAATCACTGAGGATGCCTGGCACAATCTGCTGCCTCCTTCATCTTGCCTTCCTAGGCCTGTGCTTATGCCTGCTGATAGCACCTCTCAATCACTGAGGGTACCTGGCCCAATCTGCAGCCTCATTTTACTTGCCTCCCTAGTTTTGTGCTTATCCCTGATCACAACACCTCTAAATCACTGAGTGTACCTGGCACAGTCTACTTGTCCCCTAGGCCTGTGCTTATCCCTGCTCACAGCACCTCTGGCTAAAGTCACCTGGCCAAATCTGAAGCCTCCTTCTACTTGCCTACCTAGGCCTGTGTTTATCCCTGCTCACAGCACTTTTGGCTTTGGGCACCTGGCCCAATTTGCAGCCTCTGCTCCATCTTGTTGTGAGAGAAGATTCCTTGGTAACTGCCTCATTTTCCAGCGGCCTCTCCAGTACGGAAGCTGGCTGTGTCAGACCCTCTAGGGTTTCTTTAATTGCCCCACAAGCCGCCAGGTTAGTGCCCGATAAACATAACCCTCCGCCACATGTTTATTTTCATCTACTTCCCTTGCACAAAGTTTTTACAGTGTTGCTGGTTAGAATAACATGGTCAGGCAATTAGGCAAAAATGTCTTATAACTTCCTGCCAGGGCAGCCTGGAACAAATCCCTGCTGTAAGGAAAGGGTTAAATGTGAAATAATATATTTAACTCATTCCTTTCCTCATAAGCTCATCACTAACTTGTGCCTAGGTTAGATGGTCATTGCGCTTCTATATTTAAACTATAATCTTTGGAAGAACTACTCTTAAAAATAGCATATAAATATTATACTACTTCTATTATGTCACCTTACGTATGTAATTATGCTGCTGTGGAATCAACTATTTGGGTTTATGCTCATCAACTTTCTGAGGTAGGAGAAGGCTTTGGGCATCATTCAATTCGGGGCCGTAACTCGGCAAGTTGGTGATTCCTTGCGATCGGGTTCTGGCCCCCGTAGACCTACTATGCTGCTATTCAATTGGCCGGCGCTGTAAGAACTTCCCCTTAACGGCCAAAAGCAAACCTTGCCATTGGACTTAAGCACTTGCGCTATTGGAAAGGATTGCGGCCGCAAGGCCATAACTCGTGTTTCAAGCCCGCAAACATGGAGAAATGTAAATGCAAATATAAATTCAAGATAGCACTGTAAAGCACTGTAAATGATGGGGAACACAATGGGTGACATGAGGATTAAAGGCACAACATTCTCAAGCTGGCACATCGCCACAATTCAATACTTGATCTCACGTTTAATTTATGTCCAAAGTCCTATGGGCTTGAATAACGAGTTACGTGCTTGGAGGTTAATCAAGCCCGTAGGACTTTGGACATAAATTAAACGTGAAATCAAGTATTGTATTGTGGTGATGTGCCAGCTTGAGAATGTTGTGCCTTTAATCCTCATGTCACCCATTGTGTTCGCATAATTTACAGTGCTTTACAGGGCTCTCATGAATTGATATTTGCATTTACAGTGCTCGGGGTTTGTGGTCTTGAACCATGAGTTACAGGCTTGGAGGTCATTCAAGCCCGTAGTACCTCAAAGGTCTTACTTTCAAAACGTAGCACTTCATAAGCAAATAAAAATGCCATCCTGTAATCTTATTAAAAGAGAAAGTGATGTTCGGTCACTAATAGGGATATCTTGTGGCCACAACTCTTGCAGCCGCGGAAGATCAAAGGCTTTGACAGAAGTAAACTGAGATTGAACTAATTGCAAGGGATCGCAGCTTGAGGCTCGTAACCTGATCGGAGGCCACAAACTTAAGCCAATTGAATAGATAAGTAGCTTGCGGCCTCCCCTTGCGGCTACTTATGCCAAAAACATAGCAATTGAATTATGCCCTTTAGTAGTAGATGAGCAGAAGTCAAAATGGTAGATTCCACTGCAGCCTAATTCTTCATGAAAGGTAACAAAATAGAAGCAGTATGATTTTTTTATATTTTAAAAACATTAATAATATTTTCAAATGTATTTTCACTACAGTGGTCCATTAAATGTATATTGAAGGTCCTTGGATTTTACTAGGTATATAATATCTGTATAGTATCTATTCACTTTTATGTAAATAGTCCCTGTATGGGTCTGCCCACTGAAGCTTATGCAGACACAGACTCTGAAGGGCTGGGTGTGCAGTGTAGCATCTTAGCCTATTAGGAGCCATTACTTACTAGAATGTTGCAAAATGTTGTTGAGAGATGATTGGTTAATATGAGACACTGCACAGCAAATACAGGAGAATTGTTGTCTTCATGAGCTGCAGAGGGCAGACCCAAGCAGGTTATATTTTTTTGCTTTTAGACAGTAAAAACTCTTCTTAATCAAATAAAGTATGTCTGTAAATGCATACAGATGTGTATTATATACCTTCTATATCCCTTTAAATATTGTTTGCAGCAAAATGCCTTTTTCATATTGGCACATAACATTGCTCTGGTTCAGTGCTGCATCAGATGCACATTATATGAAAGTTCTCTTACAAAACAACCAAAAGGAAACTCATAGTTCTGCCAGCAAACAGTGAGACTATTGTCCAAAGAAAGGTTTCCAGTAAATAACAGCACACCCCAGGTTGTTAGCACTGGGAAACCTTGGGAAACACTGAAATAACACAGAGCATTAACTACTAGTACACAGATCTTACACAGTGATCACACTGAGAAATGCAGTATTTTATTTTTTATGCTAAGGAACATTTTGAATAGTGAAATATGAATGCCCTTCACAAGGAAGTGCACCTAGGTGGCTGCCTAGTTGGCCAACTGTGTAATCTGGCCATAGTCACACATACTATTTACCCTAACACCACTACCAACTAGCTCTATACCTAAATGTTTTTCAAAACATTTTTTTTCTCTCCTACTCACATCCTGTTCTTGTTTTACTGGTTACTGGTGTTATAGAACCACTAAATGTCCTTACTGGTTAATGGCAAGCCTCCATACTTTAAGCCAAGCCATACGATGAAGCCTGCTTCCTCCACCCCTTTCCTATTTATCTTTAAGTTTCCTTACATGTCTTCTTTTTTATTTGACCTTTTGTTATCTATTAATCTCTTTCACATATCAAAAAAACAAATGCACTGCCAGTCATTTCAAACTGTAGAGTTAGCAATAATGTGGCCTTCTGACTGTAGTAAACATCTTGTAAAGTTCAGAAGGATGTATATTTGCAGATGTTTGTAGTGTAACTGTGTTTGTTGGGATGAAAAAAAAACAATTAAAAAAAAATATATCAGTTTGATTAAATGACTATTATATTTGTATCCCAAAAGGCCCAAGGGTTAAATACACCTTACAAGAGGAATGCAGCCATTTTGGAGTGTATTAGACATAAGGTAGATATGGCTTGTTTACAGGAAACCCATTGGAAAACAGGGAAAGTTCCAAAAATATATAACAAACTGTATTGGGACACCAATAATTCTACCTACCTAAATACATCAAGAGGCATTTCAATCTTCTTTAGCAAAAGATTGAATATCCCGGAGGAGTATAAATGGATAGATCTAGAAGGAAGTTATATTATTTGGGTCGCTAGAATTAATAACTTGTACTATACAATAGCCAATATTTATTCTCCCAAAAAACAGCAACCAAAACTTGTGAAAAAAAATCCTGAAACAGATATATAAAATTAGGAAAGGATCAATAATTATCTGTGGAGATTACAATATGTTGCTAGATCCCAGTATGGATAGATTCTCCTCTGTAAAAATGGTACCAGATAAACATACTATAGAAATAGCTAAAAAGTTTAGAGATAGACTGATGAACTATGATCTTCTTGATGTATGAAGGACGGTAAAACCAGCAGAAGGAAATTATTAAAAAAAGACATTTTACTTATTCAAGAATAGATCATTTTTTGGTGAATACTCAGACATTGTCATCTTTAGAAAAAGTTAAAATCAATGAAATATCATGGTCGGATCACTCATCAATAGTTTATCTCTTAAAGAGAGTGAAACAAAATATAGAAGTAATTAATGGAAGATGGATCCGACTTTGTTTAGGTCAAAAGAAAAAATTGAGGAGTTAAAACAAGAAATTATTTATTTTCTTGCCAACAATGAAGATCCAAACATATCAAGCTTCACAATATGGTGTACTCACAAAGCATATATGCAGGGAATTCTTATATCTAGAGCTATAGCTGCCAAGAAAAAAGAGAGGTAAAACATTAAGAGATCTACGGTATATATTGAACTTTATAAGCTACAGAGTAAAAATAAATCCATGCCTAGTAAAGGCAACAGATCAATGAGATCAACTTAAAAATAAGACAGATTATTCAGCTTCAAACAGACAATATGGTTTGGAAATTCCAACAAAACCATTACCTAATGGGTAATAAATCAGGAAAAATATTAGCTAATAAATTAAAAAAACATAATATCCAAAATAGGATTAAGTCGTTAAGAGGGCAAGATAACAAATTATATTCTCAACCGAAAGATATTGGTATTTTTTTATACTTTTTTATATTATCAATCGTTATATAAATTGGAAAAGGACGGTAATTTTGTAAAGCCTTTAAAATACGATATTAAGAATTTCCTCGATAAGATCAAATTACCAAGAATATCAGAGGAGGATCTAGTAAGATTAAATGAGAACTTTTACATAGATGAAAGATTTAAGGCATTATAAAGCCCAAGGGAAGGATGGGTATCTGAATTGTTATTATAACATTTTCTCTCCAGTGCTAAAAACACCCTTTTATAAAATGTTTAATGAAATAAAAGAACAAGGGACAATTCTCCAAGAAATGTCAGAGGTAAACATTTTGAATATCTTAAAATCAGATAAGAATCCAGAAGATTAAAAAAATTATAGAGCCATATCATTGATCAATGTGGATATAAAACTATACTCCAGAATCATGGCAAGTGGATTAAGTAGACTGATTCCCAAGTTAATTAATAGCGATCAATCTGGATTTGTCAATGGGAGACAAGCAGCCTTATTAAATTGCAATTCGGCAAATTGAAAAGGGCTCTATATAAGCACAGAACATATACTTTTTACAGAAGTTTTTAGTTAGTGAACTTCTATCCAAAAGCAAGGTCTTCACTAAGTAGAAACATCTGTAAAAAAAATATGCTCTGTGCTTATATAGAGCCCTTTTTAATTGTTCGAATCGCAATTTAATAAGGCTGAAGGTCTGGATAATATTAGGAAAATAATTGATATAATGTCATGGACTAATAAAAGAGATCTTCACATGCTCACCTTGTCATTGGATGCAGAGAAAGCATTCAACAGGGTGAGCTGGGATTTATAGATGCTGTATTGAATACATTTTGAAAAGCATTTTGTAAATAAGGCGATTAAAGCATTTTACAAAAATCCTACTGCTGAAATTAGTGGATTAGGCTTTGAAACAAAATAATTCTCCCTGAAAAATGGAACAAGGCAAGGTTGCCTGCTTTAACCACTAATCTTTATTTTAACAATTGAACCCTTATCATGACCCAAAGAATTCCCTCTTAGAATTATATAAGATCTTGACAAAGTATAGCAAAATGTCATATTTTAAAGTTAATGTCCATAAAACAGAAATAATTCATAAGAATATTAAATGGGAACAGATAGAAAAATTACAACAGTTATATCAATTTAATTGGAAATGCAAACAAATTACCCATTTGGGAATCAGTCTTTCTTATAGTGTAAAAAATTTATTGAAGAGAAATCTGGATAAAATATGCTTGCAAATAAAAGAAAATAATAATGGACTGGAATTGACAAAATACATTTTGGAGAATTTTCCAAAAATATTATATAAATTTATCCATAATAAAAAAAAGTCTAGAATTAAACTGGAAATTTCAAAGGGGGAGAATCTCATTTCCATCAATAAAAGATATACATGAATCTATTGTCCTTTCACATTTGCTAGGATGTATTAGTTTAAAACTTATCCCTAAATGGTTAAATATAGAAGATGATATGGTACCAAATATTCCTAAAGAATTATACATGTGGTTTCCTAGTTCGGAATTAAAAAACGTAAAATTCTACCTGTGGGAATTTTCTCAGTATTGAAGTTTTGGTATTTACATAGAGATATGTTTTCTAACTTTCCATCCTTAGCAGCACCTATGGAATTTACTCAGTATTGAAGTTTTGGTATTTACATAGAGATACGTTTTCTAATTTTCCATCCTTAGCAGCACCTATGGAATTATTGGTATACAATGACAAATTGAGCTGCATAACATATTTAAAAAAATGGTAAGAGCTCTAGATTAACTTAAGGAATTATTCACTAGAACCTTTTTGTTTAAAATATGTTTCTTGGTTAGATTTCTTGGCAATAGATCAAAAACTATCTAACTTAGAATATCAAACAAATTATGAGGAAGAAACGTCCTCCTTTGAACAACTGATTATTAAAGACAATACGGCTCATAAATTAGCTAGTTAGTTGCCAGGAAATTGTGAGAAAAATGAAATACTGTGATAAAACAACTTATCAAATGGGAAATAGAATTAGGAACGGAATGGCCCAAGGACAAATGCTGGGGAGGATTCAGGGTAGGTAAAAAAAACGTCCCAATGTGTTACGTATAGAGAACTTTTCTTTAAATTAGTCTAGAGATGGTATTGGGTCCCTGTAGGACTAAAAAGATTTGATGTTAAAGGCTCAGACTTATGTTGGAAAGGTTGTAAAAACTGGGACACCCATGTCCATATTTGGTGGGATTGTAAACTGATTAAGATATTTTGGGGACAATGTATATTGCAATTGGCAAAGATGACTGATGTAGATATAACATTAGATCCCAAGCTAATCTTGTTTCATTTATTTGAAGAAAATATTTCCATATCCAAAAGGCTGATAATTTCATACTGCCTGTTAGTAACTAAATAGTTATTGGTTAAAATCTGGAAACAGCAACAGGTAACTACTTGGAGCAAAGTTCACCATATTATGTCTAGAAACAGAGATTTAGAAATATCAAATAGTTATGGAAATCTGCCTTCAAAAAATATTTTACTAAAATGGCTGATTTGGGATAGATATACAAAAGATATTGAAAAGTGATAACCAAATATATGTGTTATGTATGTATATTTTTTGTATAAGTATGACATTTTGTGACATTATATGACATATGTTCTTTTTTTGTATATTGGTTTTTTTTTTTGTATGGAAATAAAGAAATAAAAAAATAAATAAATGCACATTCAACTCACATTTTTTTGTGTAATTTAGTTGTGTCCTACTCTCCTTGGCCCTATGGACAGCACCAAGCCAGGCACATTCATTATGTCTCTGGTTGTGCTTATCCATAAGGTTTTCTTGGCAAAGATACAGGAGTGGGTTGCCAGTTCCTTCTCCAACGGACTGCAATTTGCCTGACCTCTCTGCTAAGACCTGTCCATCTTGTGTGACCCTACATGGTATAGTTCACATCTTCATTGAAGTACACAAGCCCCTTCATCACAAGGTAGCGATCCAAAAGGGGAACTCACATTTCGTAGTGCATTTGTACGCACATTTTTTGAACATGTAAACAAAAAGGTACCATAGTCTGTAATTGGGAAACAAAGGGCCGTCTCCTTTGTCTCCTTGATGACCTATTGTGGGCAGTTGGAACAATGATCGCACTAGGTTATCTAACTCAAAGACCTGTTTACAAGCTTCAATTACCACCACCTGCGCATTTCACCTCATATGCATTTTCAGGTTTTGGGTCTAAAATGTAACATCTGATTTTTAAAGGGTGGCTCGCTTATCTTTCTCTAGGACCCAGTTGGATGCACTACAAGAAATTACTAGGGGCCATCTTGAACAATTAATGACGCAGGAAGAGAACTCCAAGAAAGCAAAATTGGCATATAGATCAGGATTGTGCCAGTTACTACTTTATTTTTTATAAGTGTCAGCTTCTGAGCAGATACCTCCAATATATTGCTCCATCCATAGAGTCCTGACCCTCCTTTTCATGTCCTATCACCTCCTCTTTTCCATCCTGGCAGTCTGAATTTGAATAGATATCTGCTACTACTCTTCTGCTGGTATAACCTGCAGGACATCCTGCTCTGAAAAAGGGACAAAGGGAGGGCAGAGGCCGACTGCACTCTGCCCCGCTGTCAGCTCTTCTGCTGCGGTACTTGGGACATATTCCGGCTCAGTAGCCAGGGAAAGGTGGGGGTCAGTGGGGGTTAAAATTTCCTCTGTTAACCCTGGGGCCACATTAGGAGTTAGCTGGGGAGGGGAATTTGTACTTACCACCTCCTCCGGTTGTCCCAGTGAGGGTAGTTGGGGATCTGGACAGGCTGTCCAGCATCCCGGTAGGTCAGGCACAGAGACCATGGTCCAATCTGTGCCGTCTGGGAGATTGGTGTCTCCCCTTGTTAGGGTAAGCTGTCGCTGGGGGGAGAGGGCGACACCTTCAGCTCCCTGGGGTTCACACTGCCGCTGGGGGGGAAGGATGACACCTTCTGCTCCCTGGGGTACACACTGCTGCTGGGGAGGAAGGACGGCACCTTCTGCTCCCTGGGATACAATCTGTCGCTGGGGAGGAAGGACAGCACCTTCTGCTCCCTGTGGTACACACTGCCGCTGGGGAGGAAGGACGGCACCTTCTGCTCCCTGGGGTACACACTGCCGCTGGGGAGGAAGGACGACACCTTCTGCTCCCTGGGGTACACACTGCCGCTGGGGAGGAAGGACGGCACCTTCTGCTCCCTGGGATACACACTGCCGCTGGGGAGGAAGGACGGCACCTTCTGCTCCCTGGGGTACACACTGCCGCTGGGGAGGAAGGACGGCACCTTCTGCTCCCAGGGATACACACTGTCGCTGGGGAGGAAGGACGGCACCTTCTGCTCCCTGGGGTACACACTGCCGCTGGGGAGGAAAGACGGCACCTTCTGCTCGCTGGGATACACACTGTCGCTGGGGAGGGGAATTAGTTGGAGTATTCCACGTGGAGCGGTTTCTGTTTCTGGGACAGTCTCTCTGCATGTGGCCCTGCTGGTTACACGTGTGGCACCTGATGTACCGTGGAGGGGTTTGGTAGTTCCCACCACCCGGACACAGTGCTGGGGGGGGGGGTTAATGGTGGGAGGTGGGTTAGCAGCTCCCAAGATGGACCGCCCCCGTGCCCGCTGCTTTTCCATTATGTATTCGTGGACATCTGCCATTAACCATTCCAAGGTTATTGTGGGAAGCGTACCTGGGAAAAAGGCCAGTCTGCTTTGGAGTTCTCTTCCAAACTCATTCTGTGTGCTGTCAGTAAGAGGTGCTGTAGCCGCTGCCCGGTCTCCCTCCATGAGTTCCTTTTTGTCTGCATCCCTGTAGTCCGCGGCCGCCTCCTCCTCCTCATCATGGAACGCTGTCTGAAAACTAGCCGGTTCCATCCTGCTGTAGCCAGGGCCGCTGTACGGATACTAGCGTTTGACCTTCTGACCGTGGGAACAATTCCGCCACTTGCCACCAAATGTAACGGAATTGGAACTCGAATCCAATATCTCCGCTGGTATACCGTTAAATATCCATATAGAAGCACTGCAGTCTTACAAGCCCCAACCTCCCAGATTGGACGACACTCAATTGGGAGTCAAAGAATACTGTCTTTATTTTGTTATGCAGAAATATATATACACATCTCTTTCCACTGGCAATACACATCCCCCATATTTGGCCACACAATACACATAGAGGGACAATAGGTGTGGTCACACCCCCCGGAGGTTACCTGGCTACTTTGATACAATCAGACATTGATTAGATCATCCTTCCCTTTGTTCCATCTTTCACAATGGGAACACTTCACACAATGGACCTCTCTTGCTTATGAGGAGCCCTTGTAATAGGATTATCTATTATGCCAAGGTCTGCAATAGTCTGGGCTAATATTCTGCAGAGCATAAACCAACATACATACAGTATAACAGTAGGATCATATTTTAACCATAAGAAATAAACAACCATAAACAGGGTAAAACAGTGATGGGTTCCGTTACACATACCATTAGTCACAGCTATAGACAGATTATTGACAAACTTATTTACAGGAATTCTACAGTGTCATGTGTATTATCACCCTGGTCAAAATGTTCAGGATTTTAAAGGCTATCGTCATAACCATTGGAAGGTAATCAGCCTGTCCTCAGATCAAAAAGAAGAGTCACAGCTGTACACCATAAAACCTCTGGAAGAGTTTGAAAGGCATTTAATCAATAAGTACACTTATTGGTAGAGCTACAGCAGATCTAAAACAAGTACTATAAGTATAAAAATCTGCCCACGTGTCTGAATTCACTTGTTTGTGTTTATATTATGGTAAGCAGATATGAAATTCCTAAAGACGTCCAGAGGCTGGACAACAATATTTTAAAGACAAATTTTAATGTATGTCTAAATAATTATATGTATAGAAATACACTATGGTAGTCACCCTGGGACAATCGCCTTTTTTGCATTTGTAGAAATGAAATCCTCTCAGCATTTCTCTCCCATGTGATTCCCAAGCACACAAGTGTCATTTTATGTGTCTCAGTATGAAGAGTGAAAGAAAATGTCCTTGTTCTCAGTCTATGTATTCAGCAACTAAACTCCATAAAGTTTACATCATCTACACGAGAGCTCTTCAGATGTCCTAATGGAACCTTAATTGAAGGATGATGCATCCACAGGTCATTACCTAACACAGTATAATTATTACACTTACTGACCTATCCTGACTAGCAAAGGTTCCGTATAAAAAAATAAGTTTAAAGAGACACTGTACTAGAAGCTCTTTTCAAAGAGAATTTTCAATAATGACCCTCTAACTATATTAATTATTTTTATTCACTATTATATTGTTCATTTACTCGTTTCAAAGGAAAATCAATTTTAGTGTGTCTGTTTCATTCTCCACCACGTTATTGTGCGTAAACTATTTACTCTTGGGAGGTGGGCAGCGTTTCCCCTAAGGAGAGGTCAGATCTGAAATGCCAGACAAGGTGTCTCTACACAGCAGAACCAGCAAGTCTCAGGTGTTTGTTTTAGCCACAGCTGGTTTTATGATTAAGGTGCAATCATGGCTAGATTTCTTATTAGGCTAACAGGGCAGCCACCTATGAGCGCTTCTCTTTGAAGGACACCTCATTTCACACTCTCAGGGTCGGAACTCTTAAAGTCAGAACTCGATTTCCAAGCACCTAAAATGGAGGAACACAGGAGGCCTTTCAATGGTTCTTTTACGGAGGCTTGACAGTTACGTAAAGCATAAAATAAATGCCTAGCTTCTCCTGAAGCTCTAAATTAATTGTAATTATAGTTTCCTCACTACAACACTAACACTAAACAAAGTACATAGTCCCATAACATGGGGGCCAAATACTGACCTTGATCCTTATTCGTTTTAGGAGTCCAATACTGCAGAGTTGCTATTCCCTTGTCTTCTTTGTACCCAGACTCAACTGTCTCTCTGAGTTGCTTAGCAACCCTTAAAGGCAAAGCTGAGCTAACTAGAATGTTGCAGGAGTTTTAACTATATCATTTACTTGGGGAAAGAGGGAACTGCAGAGTCTGTTACATACACCCAGTGTATAATCCGTTACAATATATATATATATATATATATATATATATTTATACTAGTCAATTGCCCATCACATGACAGGATAATATTTTATTTTTCTGCCCCCCCCTCAGTCACTTTCCCCCTCTCCCTACCCTGTGTCTCTTTCCCACTCTCCTTTGTCTCTTCCCCTTCTCCCTCCCCTGTGTCTCTTCCCCCTCACCTCCCTCACTCCTCTTTGTCTCTTTATCCCCCTCTCCCTCCCCTTTGTCTCTTTCCCCCCTCTCCCTCCCCTGTGTCTCTTCCCCCCTCTCCCTCCCCTGTGTCTCCTTCCCCCCATCTACCACCCCTGTGACTCCTTCCACCATCTTCCTCCCCTGTATCTCTTTCCCCCCTTCCTCCCCTGTGTCCCCCTCCCTCCCCTGTGTCTCTCAAACTCTCCCTCCCTGTGTCTCTTTCCCCCTCTCCCTTCCCTGTGTCTCTTTCCCCCTCTCCCTCCCCTGTGTCTCTTCACCCCCTCTCCCTCCCCTGTGTCTATTCCCCCCTCTTCCTCCCCTGTGTCTGTCCCCCCTCCTCCTTCCCCTCTTCTCCCTCCCCTGTGTCACCTTCCCCCCATCTCCCTCCCATTTCGCTGTGTATTGTGCATGCGCAGCTCTTGGGGAGCATTGCACATGTGTAGCATGCTCAGTGAACTTAGAATGTTATAAATAGATGAAATAAATCTTTTCACTTAAGCACTTTACTCACTTAATCAATTATTTTTATAAATAATATTCTATATTCTACAAAGCAAGGTTTCCACCTTTCCCCATTACTACCTCACCCTTTCACAGCACAGATCTTATTTAACACAGAAAGAATTATAGCAATAAATTATATTCCTTATATTTTAGACATCATTAGATATTGGATTTATTATAACATTCTAAGTTCACTTTATTAAAAAGTTATACTGAAGCTATTGAAGCATCTGTTCACAGATACCTTTAAATTAATATGAAAAACTAAAGGCTAAACTACGTATTTTCCTATTTTAGAGAAAAACTTTATTAAATCTAAATTTTAATTAGTTCAATAATTACCAACTTTAAGTGTTAAGCACTATCTCTCTGACAAGTAATATATATATATATATATATATATATATATATAGATATATATATATATATATATATATATATATATATAAAGACGTTCTGTACAGAAGCTCACTAGCTATTATTATTATTATTATTAACTTTTATTTGTAACGTGTCAACACATTCTGTAGCGCTGTACAGGGGAAGAGATCATGGAAAATACAATATTAACAACTGAAGAATATGTTGTATCCTGTACTCCAGTGGCCTCAAAAAAGGTTTGGTATAAGAGTAAGACAATAAATTAACTGTACGATCAACCCTCTCAGGTAATGATCCTATCAACAGCAATTACGGTACTTAAGTTTAGCAGAAGAGCATTCCCAGTTGAAAAAATAGTAATAGCAAAACACATTTAAGAATTTAATTAGATGACTCCATGATTGTTAGATTTTGTTCAATTGGACATGCTTCTATTTGTATTACACACTGCTATTTCTAATTGCTGTTGATGAAGCATTACATCAGAAGGTGTATGTTTTATTTAACTATACATGAAAAAACTCTAACTCCTATATCAGTTTTCTGAACTTTTAATTACCAATCAACTATCTTTATTTTTATGTGTACGTTTCATTTCTTCGAGTAAATAGGACCTTTGATATGTCACTTTAACTATGGAAAAATTTCCCTTCTGACCCAATGACAACCAAGAGATCATCAAGAGCTCCAGAGTATCCCTTGTGAATATGCAGTGGAGGTAAAGAATAGATTTAAAGGGATATGTAAGTTTCCTGGATTATGAATGCATCTGATAGAGGAGAATTAATAGTATATGGGGGAAAAAATTGCATGAAAAAATATTAAAATAAACATTTAAAAATTTACCTCGTTAGCAAAATCTATTGTAATTTCTGACAAGTTTAAAATTAAGGGTAACACCACCTCCATTTGTTTTGGCCAATCCGGTTAGATGAAAGATTTGAGACATA
Organism: Discoglossus pictus; assembly: GCA_027410445.1. Lineage (NCBI taxonomy): Eukaryota > Metazoa > Chordata > Amphibia > Anura > Alytidae > Discoglossus > Discoglossus pictus. Next base: position 167,959,866 of record CM050168.1, read on the forward strand.
GCACTATGTTAGTTGCTATGGCAACACCACACAGCATATACAGGGATGAGTAATATCCAGCAGTGACTGGGAGGCTGACAACACTTCTCTACTATTGGCTGAGCAAGCAAGAGCAGATAAATAGTGGGTTAATATTTCTCCCGGGATGCTCCATGCTGATTGGGTGGGGATCAGGAACTTGTGTAGACACCCCCTGGGGGTGTCAACACAATAATTAGTGGGATCTTTAGATATTAATAAAAAAAATTGTATGAGGTGTGCTGTATACCTATAGGCTGCATTTTGCCTATAGTGTGCAGAAATGTATTAATCCAGCAAATGTTGATATCCCTTTAGGGGACTAGACATGGAAGATAGAATGCCTCAAGAACTTTGGTCTCAACTTTGCAACATTACCCAGGAAATAGCAACAAAGAATATCCCCAAAAGAAAGAAAACTAAGAAGGCAAACTGGCTGTCTGATGAGGCTTTGAAAGTAGCCCATGAAAGAAGGAGGAAAGAAGAAGGTAGTGGAGACAGAAAAATATTTGTCCAACTGAATGCAGAATTCCAGAAGAAAACAAAGAGAGACAAGCGACATTCTATAATGAGCGATGTAAAAGAAGATAACAGAATGGGAAAGTCAATAGATCTCTCCAAGAACATTGGGGATCTCAAAGGAACCTTTCATGCCAAAGTGGCGTGATAAAAAACAAAAATGGTAGGGACAAACACGATTTGGAATGTGATTACTTAATTCTGGACACAGCTACATCCCTAGTTATAAGTTATAAGAGGGTGTGCATACTTATGAAACCATATTATTTTACTTTTATATTTTTTCTTCCCTCTACCTAAAAGATTTCAGTTTGTTTTTCAATTGAGTTGTCCAGTTTAAAGGTCACATTAAAGGTGGAAAAAGTTCTGAAAGGATTTATCTTTGTCTATTTTTTTTACAGCACAAAAACCTGACATTTTAACAGGGGTGTGAAAACTTGTTATATCCACTGTAAGCCATGATACAATATATATATATATATATATATATATATATATATATATATATATATATATTGTAACATAGTGCCCCCCCCCCCCCCAGATGTGAGAGCAAAACAATTTTTGAAGAGTTCTCCCCAGGAAAGAGAGAGTTAATTACCTGGAGCATTGCTAAGAGACTAATTGAAGCTGCAGGTATAATAGGCCTGTTAAAGACACACAGATAAATGGGTGTGGTCCCCTGCAATTAGGCTTGGTTTGGCCTAGCAGAGGAAGGCGTGTTTAATTTGCTGCTGGAAGCAGAAATCATGACAGGTGTGTTTAGAGCCTGTTTTTGGTATAGACTTCAGAGAGCTTTAAAGGGCATTAAAGGCCCTATTGCAAGCCACAATGGCACAGCAAGCAAGCAATAAGCATCAGGAGAAATTATATAAGTTACTGGCAACTGAAGTAACTCAGTACCAGAAACCAACCATTGCAGGCCAAATAGGGATTAAATAGCAATGGCTGAAACAAGCAGAAGAGGCCACAGAGAAGCAGCAGATACAAGCAGAAGTGGACACATGAGAGAATCTTTGGAAGCACAGAAAGCTCAGCTGCAGCAAATTAGGTCTGAAAAAAACACTGTGGCTTCAAAATCACGCAGGATTATGAATCTGAACCACCTGCTTATCGCTATCCAAGGGGCATGCTTGTCTACCCAAGTTTAAAAAGCAGTTTCCCTGTTAAGGGAAGGCAAACCAAACCTGATGATGAAAGAAATCAGTAGTTAGAGACCTGGTGGATGGCAGATAGAGTGCAAAAAGCCACCAAGAGAGTTGAAAAAAAGACGCAAGAGAGTGCAGGTTTGGCTAAACAAACTGCAAGAGCCGCTGAAGAAATTGCAGTGAAAGCTAAAGAGAGTGCAGAAGCCACTAAAGAGACTGCAGAGCAAGTGAGAGAAACTGCAGAGCAGATGAGAGAGACAGCAGAGCAGACGAGAGAGTCTGCAGAGCAGGCAAAAGAGACGTCTGAGACAGGTTAAGAGACCGCTGAGATGGCTAAAGAGACTGCTGAGATGGCTAAAGAGACTGCTGAGAACCTTTGGTCCTGGAACAAGATGATGATAAGTGACTGATGATGTAAAGAAAGGTCAAAGAGAAAGTGCAAAATCAGCCTCAGTGTGAAGCATGCTGATCAAGTCACTGGGGAAAGATTTGAACCAAAATAGATACAGAAACCTTATGAGCAAGAGCAAAGAAGAGACCTCCATAAGAAACCTGGACAGAAACCGACAGCTGGCCCTGGTGAATACTCGTGAGGTGAAGAATGAAACTAGAGAAAGCAAATGCTTGATAAGGATCTCTGACCAAGAGAAAGTGGAGATCCCACAGATGATTGCAGCCAGTATCCTTACTAAGGAAGAAAGTCCTAATTTTGAGGAAGAAACTGGAATCCTTACTAAAGAGAAAGTTGTGAAAGATAAGAATCTGGAGACCTAATTGGTGAAGACGGAACCACCGTCCCTGACAGGACATACAGTATGTAGCAGAGCATGGAGATGTGTCCTACTAAAATTGTAAAGTATCCAGAGAGATCTCTGTCTCAGGTGCAAATAAAACAAAGCGATACAGACAAGGAGATGCAAGAAAGGAAACAAGTTTAGCAAGAGGTAAAGATGAGCTGTATTCCAGGAGGAGTGAAAAAGCCTGAAATGGAAGACAGGCAAATTGCTACTAATATGAGGGGTGTCAGGATGATGCCAGATTACATGCCTGAATGGAGGAGGAAGCCTGCATTTGAAGACTACAGCGTGTCTTACAGAGAGAAGGAGAGATCACCAATTCCACCTCTCAGCTGATATCAAGACACAATTGGCTCGGAGTGATGCATGTCCAGGAAGAGACTAACGCTGACCTCCAGAACCTGTGTACCCAAGACGCTACATTGAATGTAGAGCAATGTCTACAGAAAGCTCCAAAGCAAAGCATAGAGCAGGAGAGACAGAGGGAGGAAGAAAGAATGACTGAGCTGCCAGAGGTATTCAGAGAAGACCTGTTGAGGAAGTTAGAGGAGATTCTTCAGCTGAATATGCAGCAAAAGATCCAGCATAAGCAGGGTGAACTGGATTTGCAACATGTTAATGAGGAGAAGATGCAGCTAAAGGCAGCAAAGAAAAATTAAAAGCTGAAAGCCTTGAAGGCAAAGCAAGAAGAAAAAGTGGAGGAAAAATGGGTGAAAGCTGAGAATACTGAAATAACAATTTTTTTCAGAAACCCAAGACTCAAAAGGCTGCTAAGATGGGTGCAAGCCGCTGCGTTGAATATAAGACTGAAGTTGCTGAAAAGCTGGAGAAATTCCAGCAAAGGCCAAATGTCTAAGAGATCCTTCCTAGTAGAGAGAAAGAGTAGCAGACCTTGCAGGATTGGAAGCACAGTGGTATCAAGGATGCCTGCAGTAAACAATGAGGGAGGTGAGGTGCAGATCCAAGAGAAGCAGCCCAGAGAGAGGACATGCTTGTGGAGCCTCTGAAGGATACTGTGCCAGAAAAGAAGCAAGATGGCCATATGAAACTGATACAGTTTGGTGAAAATTGGAGCCCTTGGAACAGAAAGAGGCAGATTATCTGTCATCACAACCCCATGGGCTCAGGACAGTTTGCAGGACTATGAAATAAATTGTGGTGAAAAGGGGGAAGAGAAACCGCCCGAGAATATGCTGTCCCCTGGTTACGGTGATGGTAATGAAAATTATGCTGAGGATGACCCTAAAGAGAGAGAGTTGGAGACTTTGCAGAAAGGGCTGAAGAAGGGTGCTCAACAAGCTCAAAAAGTCACAGAGTTTGACCAAGAACTCTACAGATTGGTGGTAGAGAGTCAGCTACTAAAGCCAGACACCAGAGCCAGACACCAGACCCCGACCCCATATGGTTGTGTTGAAGGAGCACCTTAATGCTGTGGAAGTATTGTGAGAGAGAAAGAAGCCGAACTTCATAAGATGGAAAGTGCCCTTGGCAGTGTGAGGCAGATGTTTCAACATTTACAAGGGAGCATTAATGGCCTCTTGGCTCAGGTTGCTAAACCCTATGTTGTTGAGCTGAGGGGAGGGATGTGTAATATAGTGCCCTCAGAGGTGAGAGCAAAACATGTTTTGAAGAGTTCTCCCCAAGAAAGAGATAATTAATTCTCTGGGTCAGTGCTAAGTGACTAATTGAAGCTGCAGGTGTGGTAAGCATGTTAAAGACACACACAGAGAAATGGGTGTGGCCCTCTGCAATTAGACTCTGTTTGGCCTAACAGAGTAAGGCCAGAGTCTCACTACAAGCCAAGAAGAATACTTGTATGCATCTGCCAGTGAGAGTGAAGGCAGTGTGTTTAATTTGGTATGCTGGAAGTAGAAATCATGACATGTGTGTTTAGAGCCTGTTTTGGGTATAGACTTCAGAGAGTCTTGCAAAGCATTGAAGGCAGACTGTGAGAGGAACCATTTTGGAGCTGCTGGGACTGCTGAGGGAGCAATGCACAGGCTTAGTGAAGAGCCTACAAATTTACAGTCTGGAGCAAACTGAAAAGTCTGCTAGGGGGATTGCTGGAGCTGCAAAGAATAAGGATTTGTGCTACAAGAACATTTACAGAGGAGACTGTTTGCTACAGAAGAAAAGGGGGTTTTGCAGAGGAGCTGCTGCAATGATTTTGCCACAGCAGTTTTTACAGGGGAGGCTGATTGGTGCTATCCCAGCGATTGGAGAAAAGCCTGGAGAGAAAAGCCTGTGGTATAAAAGGTACTATTGTAAAAGACTGTTTAGATTACCCCAGGAAGAAGTCTGTGCTGCGAACAGATTTATACTTCACCAAACAAGGGTGTTAAGGGTCCCTGGAGGTTGGGGTATCTGGGGAGTAGGGTGGGCTAGAACCCCACCCTATTGTATGAAATTGAAAGACGACTGTCTGCAGAGAAACGAGACCTAAAACTATTGAATATGGACTATTCAAAGACTGTATATTTTTACCTGAAGGCTGAGAAGCGGCTTCTGTTCTAGTAAGGTGTTCCTGAAGTTAAGCCAGTACGTTTATATAGATGTTTATTTCATGCTGAAAATAAGCTATTCTTGTTTATGTTTAAAGACCTTGTATTAAAAAGAGATAAAAAGCACTTTGGGACTCAGTGTTTATACAATGTCACTGAAGAAACCAGTAGCCAAAGGCCCCATTACCACATTATATATATATATATATATTTTTTTTTATTTTTTTTTTTATTTAAGATACTATGCTTACATCCTGAGAATTTGGACTGCTAGTTGCCCTATAACTTGAATTAGTGTTAGACTACTGGGGGTGCTCTGCTATTTATTTCTATTGCCAAGTGGTAACTTAAAATGGCAGTATTTCAATAGAACTGAATAGAGATATTGTCTGATTCCAGCATTTATCCCATTATTGCCAGATGTCTAGTACTGTTGGGAACAAATGTAAAATGTCTTCTGCATTCAAGTAAAATTAAACATCAGTTAAAAAAAAGGGCTGGAATTATTTATTATAGTCTTAGCAAAAGCTTTCTGTTATGTTATCAAGTCCAGTTCTTCATGAGAGCACGCTATAAATATGACACTTCAGTCGCCCTTTAAATGATAGAACTATTCACCATATAATGTGAACATATGTGTAAACAAGCAGTTAGGGAACCTGCTCCTGCCACAGAATTACACAACACACAATAGTTATACAGCGGTCAGAGAATCCTCGCAGGGCTCGGCCAGTGAGAACATTCAGTTATTTCACTGTATTTACCTGGATCCACTTCTGTCTGTTATTATAACACAGCTGTTGATACAGAGCTTGGTATGAGTGCAAATCCAGACACTCTAGGAGGGTCCCCGTGCCAAAAATCCTCCAACATACAGAGTACAGAAATAATAAAATGCACAGGCGAAGGTATCTCCTATTGGGGGGGGCAGTCTATTTTTTTTTTTAATTCTTTATTTCTTTATATTATGTCCCCGGCATATATATATATATATATATATATATATATATATATATATATATATATATATATATATATATATATATGACCTGCCCATCTTGGGTAACGCTACATGGTTTTGCTCACAGCTTCACTGAGAAACACAATCCCCTTCACCACTACAAGGCAGCAATCCAGAGGGATATATATATATATATATATATATATATATTTGCACTGGAGTGGCCCGGGAGGGGGAGCAATATTTTTTTCTGCACCAGGGCCCTCCACTTAACATTTTATTCCTTTAATGGCTATTACTGTTATAGGAAAGTGTGGAAAAGCAGCTCAGAGTTGGAGCACAAGTGATCTAATTTTTATGACCCTGACTGATTTATATATATAATTAATTATTTAATTACAAAAAAATCAATTGTTGATTAATAATTAATAAACAATTAATTAACAACTAATTAATTAATAACTAATCTGCATATTGCAGATCAGAGGAGATCTTAAAAGGTTGAACTTGATGAACTGAAAGTATTTTTTCAACCTCAATTACTATGTAACTATGTAAATATATATATATATATATTTCTATACTCCATTCTAACTTGTAGCATAGGAGTATAAAAATGAATATATTTAAAATATAATACATCACAGTTACAGACTCCTAAGATCAATGTAGAATGTTTCTGTGGCTCTTACTGCCAGCCATTCGCATGGTCCAAGCATCCCAACAGGAAGCCCATCTTTTATAAGTTACATCAAGCTCTGCTGTTTTCAAACTTATTGAATAATATATTTAATTTTTCTCAAGACTTCTCCAAAAGCAGGGGTAGTTGCCTTCCAGTTTTTGACGCTTCTGGAGGTTAAAAAAACCCTTTTTTCTTTTTTTTTACAAAATCAGTTTTGTGTTTGTTACATCACTTCCTCAGAACTGAATCACGAGGGTGGGTGTTTTTGCTACCTGTGAAGAGAGGGGAAGGAACTAAGTGGACACAAAACTATTGTAAAAATAATTGGATAAGATTGAAATAGACACAACTCCTATTCTCTCTCATTGGCCCAGAAGCCTTCATTGGCCAAAGCCTTGCATCATTCACTGCAACAATAGCTCTCCAGAAATGTAATCACCCTCTCACAAACACAATTACTAATGAATCATGGATTCCTCCAGGGTCCTGCAGAAGCATCAACATTTACTTTTTCTAATTAAGAACTGCATTTTTCCCTGTGTAGTTAGACTAAAAGTTTTTAAACAAATATTTTATTTTCATTGTTCAGTAGTCCTTTGAAAGTAGGCAAACAGTGCAACAAAGCTCCAGTAAAGGCCAATAAAATGCTTGGATGTATTAAAAGATGAATTAGCAACATAAGAAAGGTTAGTACTAATGTAACTTTATAGATCACTAGTCAGAAATTGAAAGCTACTTACTAGCATCACTCTATAGACCCTAAACAGAAATAGATAGGGTAATAATGTCACTTTATCAATCTCTAGTTAGACCTCACCTAGATACAGTGTCCAGTTCTCCAAAAGGATGTTATTAAATTTAATTTAATTGGAAAAAATGTTATGGCTGTAATGTCTATAGCTTAGAGGGAAAAAAGGAAAGGAATGATGATGATGTAAACCTTCAAATATATCAATGGATTTAATAAACATCAAGAGGTAAGGTTCTTCCAGAAAACGAGAAGTGTAGGAAGAAGAGGCCATGATTGGAAGGTGGAAAGTTTATGAGCAATGAATGAAAGTACTACAGAAAGGTTAATACATAAGTGAAACAGTCCCCCAGTGGAAGTGGCAAGGTGGTTGTTGTTTAGCCATTCAGTCATGTTCAACCTCGGTGACTCTATGGCCCACGGCATACCAGCTACATCTGTCAGCCATTGCCCACTGGAGCTCCCTCAAACTCATGTTCATTGCTTCAATTACCTCAATTAGCCATCTTTGCCATTGCTGCCCCATTTCTCTGGGGAATCCTGTCTTCTCATGATATGGCCAAAATATTTAGAGGTTTAGCCTCATGAACAAACCTTTAGAATAGTACCATCGGCTTATCTGAAATTGTTGATATTTCTTCCAGCAATATTGATTCCAGCTTTGGATTCATCCAGCCTAGCCTTACGCATGATGTACTTTGCATATAAGTAGAATAAATACGGTGACAATATACAACCATATCGCACTCCTTTCTTGATCTTGAACCAATTTGTTGTTCCATGTTTGGTTCTGACCGTGGCTTCTTGATACACATACAGATTCCTCAAGATTAGCTGTTGAGGGCCCATGCTTGTTGGCCTAAAGCCTTAGGTGGAGGGTGAATCTACTGTGGTTTACATTTCCATTTAATCCTATTGTTCTGGAAAGAGCATGCCATTTGACAATAGCTCAGGTTTGAACACATTTCCAGGATATTTTTGCAATATTACAAAGTTAATATTTAGCATTTTCTCGACTGCAGTGGACCTGTTTGCATATGGCTGACCCAAGCCAGCTTTGTACTGAGAATTGTGATCCAGTCCAGGCACAGAATATCAAATTCAATGCTAAGACAGAACAAGCCAGGGGCTCTGCCTATGCTCCCTCTGTGCCAAGAGGCAAATGTTACCAGGAAAATGAGCTGGGAATCCAACCAGAAATAAACCACAATTGTATAAAAGTGAAACTCCACCCAAGAACATACAATTTATCTTAATACCTATTAATGATTAACTATTTTAGTAAATATACATGCCAAGGTATGGATTTCACAGAGTATTCTCAGACCCAGAAATAGACTGAACTGAACAGAATGCGTTCCACATGTTTTCAAAATTTCATCGCAGCCTCATATTAAAGGATTTTAGGAAAATGTTATGTATTATTTTTATTATTTTATTGATTATTAACCTTTATTTGTAATGTGCTGACATATTCCGTTGCACTAAACAGGGTAGATACAAATCAAAAGTAAATGTAACAAATTACGTAAGAATGAAGGGTCCCATAATTGAGTTTAAAGTCAAGCAAACAAACAGCCTTATTAAATTGCAATTCGGACAATTGAATAGGGCTCTATATAAGTACATAGCATATTATTTTTACAGAAGTTTTTAGTTTGTGAACTTCTATCCATAAGCAAGGTCTTCGCTAACTAAAAACTTCTGTAAAAAAAATATACTCTGTGCTTATATAGAGCCCTATTCAATTGGCCACATCACAAGTTAATAAGGCTGTAAGTGTTTTCTCTAGCACCCAACAAGACTTGCAAACTTAGGCCCCTATTCAACTGCAGTTTACGTTATACAGGCTGTATGTTTGTGGGCTGAAAGCCTAAACCGTAAACTTCATGTCAGTTAAGCAAGGCAGTAACCACCAACCTAGAAACCATTTGTAAATGAGACCATCATCATCACATTAAAACATGTAAATCAATTAGCGCTTAGGGGTCCAATATGCGATCAGACTTGCAATCCGGCAATGTACAAAATAATAAAAATGAATGAAGGAAATGTTCTAGTCCATGTGGGTGGCCTGATAAGTATTAACTCCTTGATTCCTGGGATCAATATAACATAAAAATACAACATAAGAAAAAAAAAATGTTTCAGATTTGCAAGCTTATTTACTATGATCAAGTGTTTAACCCCCTTGCGAGTCCTATCTGGTACTTGCAGGATTTTCTTCTACATTGGCCATTGACGGGTGCGATTGTAACATTTACGGGCTTGAAAGATCAAAGGCTTAGATGGGTTGGAGTTACAATTTTAACAACCCCAGGGATTTTCAGCCTGTAAGTCGCAAATCATTGCGAATAGCTAAAATACGCCAAATGAATAGCAAAATAGTTTATGGGCTACATTACAGACTCCAGTAACCAACAATTGCTCAATTGAATAGACAAGATAAATTGGAGTGAGGTAGAGAGACAATGGGAGTGAGGGAGAGAGAGACAGAAAGGCAGACAAGGGGGGGGAGGGGGGAGGTAGAGAGACAAGGGGAGTGAGGGAGAGAGAGAGAGACAGACATGGGAAAGTGAGGTTGAGAGATCAGGGGAATGAGGTAGAGAGGCAAAGGGAGGGAGGGAGAGAGAGAGAGAGAGAGAGAAAGACGGACAAGGGGGAGTGAAGTAGAGAGACAAGTGGAGTGAGGGAGAGAGAGGGAGACATGGGGGAGTGAGGTAGAGAGACCAGGGGAATGTGGTAGAGAGACATGGGGAGTGAGGTAGAGAGGGAGAGACAGGCATACAAGGGGGGGGGGGGGGTGAGGTAGAAAGACAAGGGGAGTGAGAGAGGGAGAGAGACAGACAAGGGGGAGGGAGGGAGAGAGAGACAGACAGGCATACAGACAAGGGGGAGTGAAGTAGATAGACAAGGTGAATGATAGACAGACAGACAAGGGGTAGTGAGGTAGAGAGGCAAGGGGGTGGCCAGAGAGACAGATAAAGGGGGAGTGAGGTAGAGAGACAAGGGGAGTGAGGGAGAGAGAGAGACAGACAGACAATGGGAAGTGAGGGAGAGACAGACAGATATACAGGCAAGGGGGAGTGAGGTAGAGAGACATACAGACAAGGGGGAGTGAGGTAGAGAGGCAAGGGGAGGGAGAGAGAGACAGACAAGGGGGAGTTAGGTAGAGAGACAAGTGGAATGAGCGAGAGAGAGACAGACAGGCAGACAAGGGGGAGTGAGGTAGATAGATAAGGGAAGTGAGGGAGAGACAGGGAGACAGACAGACAAGGGAAAGTGAGGTAGAGAGACAAGGGGAGTGAGTGAGAGAGAGAGAGAGAGGCATGGGGGAGAGAGAGGGAGGAAAAGATAGAAAGGAGAGAGAGGAGGGAGGGAGGTGGACAGAGAGAATGAGAAAGGAGATATAGGGATGGAGAGAGAGAGAAAAAAAATAAGAGGGAGCAAGAGAGAGAGAGAATGAGAGAGAGAGAGAGAGAGACATGGGAAGACAGAGTGAGGATGAGATAGAAAGGAGAGAGAGGAAGAAGGGAGATGGATAGAGAGAGAGAGAGAGATATAGGGAGGGATAGAGAGATTGAGAGAGGGGGAGAAAGAGGGGGCGAGATAAGGGAGAGAGAGAAAAAGGAGAGGAGAGAGAGAGAAAAAAGAGAGGGAGAGATAGGGAGGGAGAAAGAGTTGGAGAGAGGGTGTGAAGGAGAGAGAAAAAAAAGGAGAGAGAGGAAGAGAGACATGGGGAGAGAGAGGAAGGAAGAAATAAAAAAGGAGGGAGGGAGATGGACATAGAGAGAGAAAAATGAGAGATAGGGATGCAGAGAGAGAGACAGAAAAAAAAAGCCAGGGCGAGTCATGGGAAGAGAGAGGGAGGAAGATATAGAAAGGAGAGAGAGGAATGAGTGAGGGAGATGGACAGCGAGAGAGAGAGAGAAATGAGAGATGGTGATGGAGAGAAAGAAAAAAAGAACGGGGAGAGAGAGGGTGAGGGAGAGAGATATGGGAAGAGAGAGGGAGGATGAGAGAGAAATAAGGGAGGAAGATGGACAGAGAGAGAGATAGGAGAGATAGGAAGGGAGAGAGCTGGAGAGAGAGAGACATGGAGAGAGGGAGAGAGAGGGAGATAGAAGAGGGAGAGAAAAAGGAGAGGGAGACATAGGGAGAGAGAAAAAAAGAAGGGGGAGAGATAGGGAGGGAGGAGAGAGAGAAAGAGAGTGAGAGAAAGGAGAGAGAGAAAAAGGAGAGAGGGAGAGAGATAGGGAGGGAGAGATAGGGAGAGAGATGGAGAGAAAGAGGAAGAAAGGAGAGAGATAGGACAGAGGGAGGGAGAGAGAGAGGAGACATAAAGAGGAGAGAGGAGAAAGAGAGAGAAAGGAGAGGGAGATGGAGAGATAATGAAAGAAGAGAGAGAGGAGGGAGAGAAAGGAGAGAGAGAGATGAAGGAAGAGAGAGAGGAAGGAGAGAGACAGGAGAGGAGAGAGGGAGAGAGAGAGACAGAAGGGTGAAGGAGAGTGGGAAGGAAGAGAGAGGAAGAAGGGAAAAACAGAAGTTAAAAGGAAGATTGAGATGGAGAAGAATAGAGAGAGGGAGCAGGAAGAGGGAAAATAGAAAGGAAGAGGGAGAAGGGAGAGAGAGAAGTAGAGAGAGGGATAAAGAGAGAAGGGAGAAGTCCTGCATGCCTCAACTGCTCGCCTTGCAGTAAAATGAGAGTCTCAGGCAGCCTAAGTCTTGCGTGCCTCAACTGCTCGCATCGCTTCAAGAGACTCGCAGTGCAATAAACGGCTTCGGCGCTCATTGCAGCCTAAGTCCTGTGTGCGTTCACTGCTCACCTTGCTTTGCCAGGCTCGCAGGTGTTCCTCACTTTGCAAGGGACGCAAAAGCGTGACTAACATCGCAAACTTTACATACACGGACAACTATATAATAAAATAATTTCATTATTTTGAACCTTAAAATATATCAGAATACAACTAGATGCAAATTTCATCAAATGTTCGCGAACGGGCGAATTGGGCGAACTTCAATGGGTAGGCGAATTTCAAAACCCACAGGGACTCTTTCTGGCCACAATAGTGATGGGAAAATTACATAGTTGATGCAAAGTCTGGTTTTAAGCCATAAAGGGCATAAATCACCTAATATTCCTAAATTGTTTGGAATAACATGCTTTAAAACATCAGGTATGATGTTGTATCGATCAGGTAGTGTAAGGGTTACACCCGCTTCACAGTAACAGACCAATCTCCCCGTTTAATGCACCGCAAACAACCGCAAACAGTCCCTTTGCACAACCGCAAACTCCCCATTTGCGCAAGGTTGGATACCAAGCTAGCCATGTCCCGTTCTTTGTCCTCACTGATGTCATTGAAGGTCTCTACCTCCACCAAGCCATCAAGGGTCCCCAAAAGGTGACAACAAGCCCCCTGGGACGCCTGCTGTGTTTGGTCCTCCACCTCCTTAAAGCCACCTTCCTCCTCTGACTCCTCTTCTTCAGACTCCTCTCTCTGCGTTGCCTCTGTCTGCGTTATTATAAGGTGTGTACTGTTAAGTAGTGCTATTCCTATCGGTTTAATCCCTGTTACGTCCACTATTAGGGGACGTGTATATGGCATTGATTTTTGGAAGCGGGAGATGGAAAAAGATGCTTGGTCGGTCCTCCCACTTCAAATTTGGGGCACTGGGCGTGCAATCTAAGGTGCCACCAGATAGGAGTGGTGTGTTCAATTGTACTATTTATTCCTATCGGATTCAATAAAGCCAATAAACCTGGCCCGTTACTAGCCAGGAAACTACAAACCAAAACAACACAAAATAGGATACTTCAAATTAAAACCTCAAAGGGAGAAAAAACAACAAACCCAAATAAGATCCAGAAGATTTTTACAAAATTTTACAATACCCTTTATACGGCAACAAAACACATAGATCTACACAAAATGAGGGGATTACTTAATTACTGTGATCTCCACTTAATAGAAGAAATTGACTTAGAGGCTTTAAATGCCAAAGTGACCCTAGAGGAAGTGAGAAAAGCAGTCCAGAACCTCAAACTTGGTAAGTCACCAGGCCCAGACGGGTACACCAATTTATATTATAAAAAATGTATAGACATATTAGGCCCGCACTTGGTCACTCTAACAGAGTTCTAGAAGGCAAGCAAACACCAGCAGTGCTGAACAGGGCAGATATCGCTCTATTCCCTAAGGAGGGTCGAGATGCCCTAGAACCAAAAAACTACATGCCAATATCATTACTAAACTGTGATACAAAGATCCTATCAAAAATAATAGCGGATAGAATGTCATCCTTCTTGCCTAAGTTAATACATAATGACCAAGTAGGCTTTGTCTCCCACAGGCAAGCGGGAGACAACATTAGAAAAGTCATGAACCTACTGTACCACACCAAAGCCATCTAAAATTCAAGCCTGTCTTATGGCCTTTGACATTGAAAAGGCGTTTTATTCCCTGGAGTGGACTTACCTATACGCCACGCTTGAAAAATTTGGTTTTAAAGGCCATTTCATAAATCTCATACACTCATTATACAAATCATCCAGGGCAAGGTTACAGATTCCGGGAGATGAGAGATCCTTAATTAAAATAGAAAGAGGAACAAGACAGGGGTGCCCCCTTTCTCCCCTTCTATTCGCAATAGCAATAGAACCCCTGGCTCAGACAATTAGGGCCAACGCTGGGATCACAGGCATAAAAAAAGGCCATCACCATTTCAAAACTTGTCTATTTGCAGACGACCTGCTGTGTATGCTCTCAAACCCTACCCAATCGGTCCCAGAGTTGATTCGAACTATGGAGGAGTTTGGTCAGTTTTCTGGCCTTAAACTGAACATAGAGAATACAGAAGCACTAGGGATTGACTTAACAGTAGTAGAGAATCAGGGTCTCCAAGAGAAGTTTAATATTAAGTGTGATAAGAACCACATAAACTACCTGGGAATCCGACTAACCCCTAATCTAGAGCACTTGTACAAAGCCAACCACTCCAAACTTTATAAAACAATAATTAATGACCTGAGTAAATGGACAAAGTATAGGTTATCATGGCTAGGGAGAATAAATACGATAAAAATGAATGTCCTTCCTAGGTTGCTCTACATATTTCAAACACTCCCGATCCCGATTAAATAAAAAGAATTAGAAAATATTCAAAGGAAAATATTTCAGTTTATCTGGAACCACTCTCCCTCACGCATCACAAAGAAAATTATGTACCTTCATAAGTCAGAGGGGAGACTATCGTGTCCAAACTTAAAATATTACCACAAGGCAGCTCAGTTATCTTTCCTTCCAATAGCACATTCTATAGGGCATCAACCGGCATGGGTGTATTTAGAGAACCACACTTTAAGGCCCTTAACCTGGGACAAGGTGGCTTGGCTATCAGAATTGCCTAAGAGCCTTAAAAACTCGCCAAACCCCCTAATCAGACACTCACTATCATACTGGAAATGGGCCAAGAAACACACGGGTTTGTTCCCCGGATCCACCCAAATGACCCCAATTCTTGACCACCCTCAGGCCCCGAAACACATGAGCACAACATCACAACACTGGTGGAGGTCAAGGAAACTAGATAGACTGGGAGACTGGTTAGAAAAGGGCCAGATGCTCACCTATGAGGAACTGAGGGACAAGCATGAGCTACAGCTGTCAGAACATTACAATTACTGTAGGCTGAGGCATTTCACACACTCCCTGACCCAGAAACAGGGGACACCGGTCTTAAATTGGTTCTCCAAAATTTGTAAAGATAAACCTCTATCAAGGGGGATCATTGGGTCGCTTTACAAATATAAAACATTTGTTACTGGTTGAAGCGACACTGGGGGAAGGACCGGAGTGGGGGAGCCCTGGAGACCCTTCAGAAGCGGCAAAATCATCCCAGGAAAGGAGAGGTCGCTTACTGAAGCCTGCCCTAGGGTAACCCAAGGGTGATTGCCCAGGTTAGATATTGTAAATAATAAGCTAATACTGCTGGAGGGATGATAGCTCATAGGACTTTGGTGTTTCCTGCAGATATACTCTTTACTATTGTCTGTTTTACCATGTTTTAGGTATCTCTTAAATTGCAATCACAGTAAAAAATAAGAAAAATGATTAATCTAAAAAGTAAAAATAAGAAGGACTAGCCAGCTAACTTTCACAAAATGTCTTTATTGTAAATATGTATTTTTGCACAACTGTTATGCAAGACTGTTCAAAAATGCTTTATTTTTCATTACATGCTGTACGCCTTCTGACAATAAAAGAATTTAAATGCAAAAATTAGGTATTGTTGCAGCGACCAGAAAAATTGATGTTAGTTTGCCAGGCAGAAAGTGCCCTAAAACATTGCGTCCTGAACCCTAGTTGGTGGCGGATAAGTCACGCAATTCATCCGGCATTCAGAGATAAAATACAGCAGCGTGTGGACCATTATTAGCTCAAGGCAGCTCATCTATCAGGCCTTTTTTAATCGAATGTATCACCCACTGTCAGTCCCTTCGGGATCCATCCCTCATTCATCTTAATAAAGGTGAGGTAATCTAGACTTTTTTGACCTAGGCGACTTCTCTTCTCAGTGACAAAACCTCCTGCTGCACTGAAGGTCCTTTCTGACAGGACAGTTGAAGCGGGGCAGGACAGAAGTTCTATGGCAAATTGGGATAGCTCAGGCCACAGGGCAAGCGTGCACACCCAGTAGTCAAGAGGTTAATCGCTCCTCATAGTGTCGATATCTGCAGTTAAGGCGAGGTAGTCTGTTACCTGACGGTCGAGTCATTTTCTGAGGGTGGACCCCAAAGGGCTGTGGCGATGCATAGGACTTAAAAAGCTCTGCATGTCCTCCATCAACAACACATCTGTAAAGCGTCCTCTCCTTGCTGGCGTGGTCGTGGGAGGAGGAGGATTATGTTCACCTCTTCCGCTGTTAGATTGCCGTTGTGCTGTGACATCACCCTTAAACGCTGTGTAAAGCATACTTTTTAATTTATTTTGGAAGTGCTGCATCCTTTCCGACTTGTGGTAATTCGGTAACATTTCAGGCACTTTCTGCTTATACCCGGGGTCTAGTAGCGTGGACACCCAGTACAGGTCGTTCTCCTTCATCCTTTTTATACGAGGGACGACAGCATGAAAAACCCCATTTGCACAAGGTTGTATGCCGAGCTAGTCATGTCCTGTTCCTCGTCCTCAGTGATCTCACTGAAGGTATGTTCTTCCCCCCAGCCACGTACAACACCACGGGTACCAGATAGGTGACAACGAGCATCCTGGGATGCCTGTTGTGGTTGGTCTTCCTCCTCTTCCTCAAAGCCACATTCCTCCTCTGACTCCTCTTCCTCACAATCCTCTTCCAGCGCTGCCGCAGGTCCAGCAAGCGATGCTGATAAGGCTGTTTCTGGTGGTGATGGTGACCACAACTCTTCCTCTTCCTCTTCACGCTCATCTACGGCCTGATCCAGCACTCTTCGCAGGGCACGTTCCAGGAAGAAAACAAATGGTATGATGTCGCTGATGGTGCCCTCGGTGCGACTGACCAGGTTTGTCACCTCCTCAAAAGGACGCATAACCCTACAGGCATTGCGCATGAGCGTCCAGTAACGTAGCAAAAAAATCCCCAGCTCCGCAGAGGCTGTCCTAGCACCCCGGTCATACAAATACTCGTTAATGGCCTTTTCTTGTTGGAGCAGGCGGTCAAAAATTAGGAGTGTTGAATTCCAACGTGTTGGGCTGTCGAAAATCAAGCGCCACACTGGCATGTTGTTTCGCCGCTGGATATTTGTAAAGTGCGCCATGGCCGTGTAGGAACGCCTGAAATGGCCACACACCTTCCTGGCCTGCTTCAGGACGTCCTGTAAGCCTGGGTGCTTATGCACAAAGCGTTGTACAATCAGATTACACACATGTGCCATGCACTGCACATGTGTTAACTTGCCCAAATTCAATGCCGCCAACAAATTTCCTCTTGTTGTCACAAATGAATTTGCCGATCTCCAGTTGGTGCGGAGTCAGCCACTGATCCACCTGTGCGTTCAGGGCGGACAGGAGTGCTGGTCTGGTGTGACTCTCTGCTTTCAGGGAAGTCAACACCAAGACGGCGTGACACTCCCGTATCCGGGATGTGGAATAGTACCTGTGGAGCTGGGGGGGTGCCGTTGATGTGGAGCAAGACATAGCAGCAGCAGAAGAGGACTCAGCCGAGGAGGTTATGGAAGAGGATGGAGTAGTATGAGTAGAGGAGGTGGCAGCAGGCCTGCCTGCAAGTCGTGGCGGTGTCACCAACTCCTCTGCAGAGCCAGGTATTCCATGCTTGGCAGCCGTCACCAGGCTTACCCAATGCGCAGTGTAGGTAATATACCTGCCCTGACCATGCTTTGCAGACCAGGTATCAGTGATCAGATGGACCCTTGCCCCAACACTGTGTGCCAGAGATGCCATTACTTCCTTTTGCACAATCGAGTACAGGTTGGGGATTCCCTTTTATGCAAAGAAATTTCGTCCGGGTACCTTCCACTGCGGTGTCCCAATAGCTACAAATTTTTTGAACGCCTCAGACTCCACCAGCTTGTATGGTAAAAGCTGGCGGGCTAAGAGTTTAGACAAGCCAGCTGTCAGTTGCCGGGCAAGGGGGTGACTTTGTGACATTGGCTTCTTACGCTCAAACATGTCCTTGACAGACACCTGACTGTGGGCAGATGAGCAGGGACTGCTCAGGGCGAGACACAGAGTGGCGGATGGTTGAGAGGGGGCAAGCAGGGCAGCAGTGGTTGACATGGCTGAAGATGCTGGACCAGGAGGAGGATGGCGGCTTTGACTTTGTGTGCTGCTTGTACTCATGTGTTGATCCCATAGGCGTTTGTGACATCATGTGCCTTCGCAAAGAAGTTGTACCTAGGTGGGTGTTGGACTTCCCACGACTCCGTTTCTTTTCGCACAGATTGCAAATGGCATCGCTGTTGTCACAGGCAGACACACAGAAAAATTGCCACACTGCTGAGCTCTGCAATGACGGCATTCTGGTGGTGGCAACAGCATGCGTTGACTGGCGTGCTGTCTGGCTGACCCCGGGTGCCGATGCATGCTGTCTGACTGTGCCACTAGCTACTTGTGACGACCTCCCCCTGCTTCCAACTCGTCTCCTCCTCCTCTCTGTCTCCCCATCTGAACTTTCCTCCTGTTCTTCTTCTTTTATAGCGGGCACCACGTGACATCCACAGATGCATCGTCATCATCAACCGCTTCACTTGTATCTGACAACTCAACAAAGGAAGCAGCACCGGGTACAACATCATCATAATCAGACCGTACGTCCATGTGTGTAATGCTGCCTGACTGGGACATATCCCTGTTATCTACATCCTCTGGCACTAATGTTTGAGCATCACTCATGTCTTCCAATGGATGTGTAAATAACTCTGCTGACGGATCAAGTGAAGCGGCTGTGGTGCTAGTGTTGGTGGTGGCGGCAGGCGGGCGAGTGGTAACTGGAGAGGTGCCCGAAGCTAAGCTGGAGGATGATGGTGCGTCTAGGTTCCAAGCGGAAGCTGTAGAAGATTGTGTGTCCTGTGTTAGCCAGTCAACCATGTCCTCAGAACTTTTCAAGTTCAGGGTACGTGGCCTCTGAAAACTGGGCATTATTCTAGGGCCGAAGGGAATCACAGCACCACGACCACGACGGCCCCTGCGGGGTGGCCTGCCTCTGCCTGTCATTTTTTTTCCGATTAGTGGTACTATGCGTGCAAGCTACTGTGACACCAGATATGAGTGGCACTGTGCACTGGCAAAAGTTGGCACAGTAGACGCAATAGGCCTCACACACACGCCTGTAGGCAGGCAACTGATATTCAATCGATTACAGTAAAAAAAGGGTTCTTTTATTTCACTGTACACTAGGTTGCACCAGGTATGAGTGTCACTGTGCACTGGCAAAAGTTGGCAGAGTAGGCGCTGTAGGCCTCACAAAGATGCCTGTAGGCAGGCAACTGATATTCAATCGATTACAGTCAAAAAAGTGTTGTTTTATGTCACTGTACACTACGGTTGCACCAGATATGACGTATCACTGTGCACTGGCAAAAGTTGGCAGAGTAGGTGCAATAGGCTTCACACACACGCCTGTAGCCAGGCAATTGCTATTCAATCTATTACAGTCAAAAAAGTGCTGTTTTATTTCACTGAGCACAATATAAGCTGTGAGCCTGACACCGGCAGGCAACTGAAATTCGATTAGAGGAAAAAAGGGTTGTTTTTTTCAATGTTTTTCTGGTGAAACAGAGCAGAATATTAGCTGTGAGCCTGACACAGGCAGGCAACTGAAATTAGATTAAAGGAAAAAAGGGTTGTTTTTTTTCAATGTATGGTACACCAACTATGACTGGTGAAACAGAGCAGAATATTAGCTGTGAGCCTGACACAGGCAGGCAACTGAAATTAGATTACAGGAAAAAAATGGTTGTTTTCAATGTATGGTACACCACCAGGTATGAGTAGTGAAAATAAGCACAATATAAGCCGTTAGGTGTTAGCCTGTCACACACACACGCTGGAAGGCAGGCATATGCAATTAGATTACACAGAAAAAAAATAATATAAAATAAAATAAATGATGTTCTAGCCCTAAAAAGGGCTTTTTGGGTTGCTGTCCTTGCAGCAGATATCAGATGAGTCCTTCAGGTCTGTAGTGGAAGCTAAATACAAAGCCTGGCTATCTATTTCCCTATTAAATCTCCAGCAGCTACACTATCTGTCCTCTTACAACGAATGCAGCTTCAGAATGATTCTAAAATGGATGCTGTCCTTCAGATGGAAAGCTCTGGAAGGGAGTGTATGCTGCTGATTGGCTGGAATGTGTCTGCTGACTGTGAGGTGCAGGGTCAAAGTTTCCTCAATGATAAAGAATAGGGGGCGGACCGAAAAGTGCATGTGTCCGCCGTCCGCTGCAAGCGTGAAAGAGCCAAAATTGCCGGGAATAGTCCGCGGGCGAACTGTCCGGGACATCTCTAAATACAACCAATTAAAATACAGGTATAACATAAAACATAAAAATATTTTGTATTACAGAGACTCAATATCAAACATGTAGTGTCTCCCTGCTAACCATACTAGATTAGCGACATCACTACAGAGCAGTGCGCATGCGTATGGACTGATGCATGTTCCACTTGATGGCTTTTGTTAAGTATTTAAACTTCTAACAACATCAGTAGCTATGTATACCATGAACATAAAATAAAATATAAAGTAAAGAATGCTCAAACCAAAAGATTCATGAACAAAGTGTCCTGGGTGGAGGAAAGCTTGCAGTAAATGATATATGGGCAACGTGATCTAATTAAACATTTTCAATAGGTTTGCACAAAAGTTTATTTGTTTTCCAAATTAGGCACATTTGGCTGCATGTGCACGGGGAAACCGTTTATGTAGCTGTGTAGTAATGTGAATGTTAGTATGTGCAAGTTGGTGGTGTAAAATGGCGGCGATTGTGTATGCGTTAGGCGGGTCTGGATGATTTTGCGTTTATTTGTTTTCCATTAAGGGGGGCAGAGCAAAACAACATGATCCCTCTCTCAATCTTTCTCTCTCTACTACAGTTTTTATATCACCTCCCCTTATCTACTCTTTTTATTGTGGGCGCAGCTGCTCATTCACTGAATTTTAATAAAAAATAAAATATACTGAGGTTGGCCCACAATTTTGACATTAGGTGCCTCTGAGGACACCTAGGCGCCTGTGGGCGGCAGGTAGCCCCCTACTCCACTCTAGTGGAAGTCAAGGAATGTTGTTTGGCACACAAAGCAAGTGTTTTGGTTGTGTGAGTACCTTCGGCGCTGATTGCAAGTCTCTGGGTGAGCGCCTTTGGCGCTCATTGCAAAGCTCTGGGTTGGTGTATTTTTGGTTGTTCGAGCCCGTTTGGCACTGATTGCACGGTCCATGTGGATGGCCTTTTGGCGTTCTTTGCGAGTGTCTCTCCTGGTGTACTTTTGCTCCTTGGTGCTTCTTGTGAGGCGTGCAATGATCGCCTTTGACGTTTATTGCGATTGTGTGGTTTGGTGTTTTTTAAAGTTTTCTGTATATGTATTTTTTAATGATAAGTAATTAATTAATGAAATAATAAATTAATATACTTTACCTATTTGTAATGAATATATGCAGCAACCAATATGCTGAAGAGCTAACAATCTGTATGGATGTTCCTGCAGCATACAATGTATATTGGCATTGTTGGTGATCTGAGGTGTAAGTGTCAGCAATGTGTGAAGTGTGTAGTTTAAATAGACTGCGTGCCTGAGGGGAAACCGTTTGTGTAGCTGTGTAGTAATGTGATTGTTAGTAAGTGCAAGTTAGTGGTGTAAAATGGCGGCGATTGTGTATGCGTTAGGTGGGTCTGGATGATTTTACATCCTTCGTAATAGTGTATTTTATACCTTGTACAGTCCTGTGTAAAAGTCGTATGTGTGTGCCGGAGTTTCGCGTATTTAGGGGTCTTGTAGCCTCAGTTTTTGTTTTTTTCGGCGGCCATTTTTTCTCTCGCTTAGGGGATTTTCGAGTGGCTAAATTCTGGAAATTGGACTTAAATTGGCGTGTAACATGACTTGCAGACATCCTAGGTGTCCCCCCTTGCTGTGTGTGATGTTTTTTTTTTTTTTTTGTTTGTATTTAGTGTGTTTTTTTTGTTTTTTGGTGTGCACGATTCAGCCGTTAAGTTCGTATCCTTTTGTAAGTGTTACGGCCGTATTTTTTTTTCATGCCATTTTTTCAAAGTGCTTCGGGTCTCGCAGTGTGAATTGTGTATTTGAGTTTTGTGTTGATGTGTAGTCCCGCGGGACGTGGGTATGATGCTAAAGTCGTGCTACGGTGTCGTAGGGATGAGCGACTACGGCCTACGCAGCTCATCTCCACCAGCGCAAGGAGTGCCTTCGGCTCGTCTTGCCTGACCGCAACCGTGGCCCTCGCTTTGCAAGGTCTGCAGTTTCCCCGATGCGTTACAAACGGATTTTGGCAAGTCCGGCTGCTGACAACTATATATGTGATTGTTTTATTACAAAGGAATTAAAAGCTCTATTTATCCTACCTAAAATAAAAAAAATAGTCCCTTTATGGTTCTCCCATCTGCAGCTCATAAAAACAGACTCTGTTGTACTGGGTGTGCAGTATGTAATACTAACCAATCAGTCTCAGCAATATTCTGCCTAGTAAAATCCAGAAACCTTCCATATCCTTTTAAGATAGCCAGCATTAAAGAACACAGATCTCAAGCTCTTAGGATGGTATTAATTAAATAAAACCAGATATCAAAATCTTAGGGTAGTCTGCATTAAATAAAACAGATTGCAATCATTTAGGTTAGTCTGCATGAACGAAAATCCCCTTACAAGATCTTAGAACACACTGCATGAAAATATTGATACCTCTGTATTAAATAAAACCAGATTACTCTTAGGTTTGCCTTGATTGTATAAAACAAGTGTCTAGAGTAGTATGTATTAATAAATCAAATTGCAAGCTGTGATGGGACCCTACATTAAATAGAATAGATTGCAAGCTCTCAGCATAGTCTGCATTAAATAAAACCGTGGTGCAAGCTTTTAGGGAAGTCTGCATTGAATAAAACAGATTGCAAGCTCCTGCCCTAACTAAAACCAAACCACCCGAGCCCCACCAAGGCTGTCACAACCATATGGAGATTGGGACTTTGTGGGCTGTTACTGTTTATTTTGGTTATTGAAGAAATTTAACTTCTGTCATTATTGCTTTGTACAAGATGGTCGACATGTTGTATTCAATAGAATGTGGCTTACAGACCCTAATCCTGTATTGCAAGAGCTCCTATTTCATGTGTAAGCTAGTAGCTAACGAGAGCTTGTAGAGGAAGAAAGAGCTACACCTTCTGCCATCTTTGTATTTAGTATGCCATGTTGATAGATTTTCCATTGTGTTACTTCCCATGGCAGACTTACTGTATCCAGACAGAGCTATTGTTCACATCTTATCACATCTTATCATGCCTGCAAGAGGATCTATTGGCAATGGCTAATTAAATATTGTGGTGTACATCATCCTGTCAGAAGTGACTGATAAGGCAGTAACACAAGACTCTCTGGCAATTATACGGTAGGGGAAACAGGAAGTCTCCAGATCCCTGGAGCTAAGTTTGTCCCATGCGGTGGTATATTTTGATTGGTTAAAACAATTGTTCTTTGATGTTTTGCATGTGGAAATTGTATAAAAATAAGTGAACTGATTATTAAAGTTATGCTCAGTTTGACTCCTCATAATCATGCAGTATGTGTCATTCTAGAGGGATGGAATTTGTTATTTTATAGAGCTAATCACATGCTGGTATCCTGCTGTCCTTGCCAGGTCCTATCTTATAGGGGGCATTACCTGCTCCTGTGTTCCTGTATCCTATCTGGCCTAGAGAAGCAAGCTGGGTGCTGAGATATCCAAACCCATTACAATCCAAGGTGTGTTCCTGTAAGCTGAATGCAAATGGTTTTGGGGTGTACATGGTCCCCTCACCCCTGGATCGTGACAGTCTAAATGAAATAAAACCTGCAAGAGATATACCTGAGTTGTTACTTACATGTGAGTGACTTTGCTGAGCCCATGGAAGGAACCAGCCTCTAATCTCTGCAGCACTGTATCCAATGAGATGTATCTGTAAGAGGCAGATAGCTCACAGTCAGATCCGGCAAAACAACTATACAGGTGTGAACGGCAGCTTGGCCAATGACCTGACACTTCAATGAAAACAGGAAGGGCTTCAATGAAAACATATTTTAATACGTACAGGCCATCACATCAACAGGTTATTACATCTGAAATATTAACAAATAACCTAATTTACTAGTTCAAATTTTATTTTGAAAAATGTATTTTAAGCATCAGCCTTTCAATCTCCTTGGTAAACTGCTCAAGGGGCTTAATCTAGTTGTTGCAAAGGTATAATAAAACCTTCCTCACAAAGAAGCATGGAGATGGTTGACTGACAGCCCTATTAAATTCCTACAACGTGAAAACCTGTAACGGAGCCCACTAGACTTACGGCTATTAAATCGGTCTCTTACAGCTACCCGCAAACGATCTGCGGTTTACAGGCGGAAAGACCCTACGGGCTGTCGAAATCGGAACTCAATTGCCACAAATCCTTTGATCTGTCAAGTCTGTAAATGTTATGTTCGCAAATCGCTATTAAATTGCTACGAATCCACTGGCCAAACCCGTAAACCAAAAATTGAGGCAAAAAGCCTATGGGTACTAGAGGGGGGGTTAAAGTCCTATCCGTAGCACTGTAAATGCAAATATACATACACTACTATATTTTAAATTAAAGGGAAGGTGATGCTAGGTATTAAAATGAATAGCACAACATTCTCAAGCTAATAAATCTGCAATATATAATTTTATTATGTGTAATTTCCATGTTTATATCGATCCAGGCAATCAGTATGTTAATATATATAATGGAACTTGCATGGACTAGAATACAATATTTAATGATTTATTAATATTGCATTATTTCTGGAATGCGGGTACGATCGTAACTCGGAATTCAAACCCGTAAGGGTTCGAAATCTAACCTCCATTTTTCAGGGACATAATGATGACGATCTCTTTTACCATTGGCTCCGTCTAAACCTGTAACTACGGGTTTGACTAATTGATCATATTCACATCCGCACATGTAATGCGAGCAAGAATGGGTTTGGATGTCACCCACGTCTGTTGCGGGCTTGGCTAATTTAATAGCTTTGTAACTCAGCCAAATTTCAATATGGCCCTGAGTTTGCAGACAATTAGCCCTATTCTATTAGAAGTCTGCAAATAACTCTAACCTATCATTTTGACTGCAGATGTTTTTTTTTCTCTAACTGTTTAGATGTATTCTATTGACTCAAGGCAGCAATTTACCACCTTAAGCCAACACTTGTAAACCCTGCCTTTTTAGGTAGGATTTCAGGGGGCATGATCATATGATCTGACAATATTTAAGCAAGCCTGTAATGTACTTCTTAGACACAGCCAATAGTAAATGAGACCGTCATCATGACATCAGTAAAACATGGAAATTACACGTAATCTGCAATTGGAGGCTACTAATAATTAGCGCCAGTAAGTAATATTTGCCATTCGGGCTCACAATCAAGCACTCTATAAAATGCATTAGTTCAGGGGTGTCCAAGTTCGGTCCTGGAGAGCCCCCACAGGCCAGGATTTGAGGATATCCCTGCTTTGTACAGGTGAGTCAACAGCTTCTTCATTCGTCCTTATTGACACACCTGTGCAAATAAAGGATATCCTTAAATCCTGGCCTGTGTGGGGCTCTCCAGGACCGAACTTGCCCACCCCTGCATTAGAGCATCTGTTCTAGTCCATATGGGTTTCAGCATATGTATTAACCCCTTGAATCCTGGGATCAATATTACTCAGAAATAACATTTAGTTGTAATAAGTGTTTGAAAAAGCTCTTGCAAGTTCTATTTAATACTCGTAATATTTTTCACAGAAACTTGATATGTTTTCAGTTTCTGGTTAGACTTTATTGGCGACTTAGAGCTACAGGTCTAATAGAAAATCGATTTTGTGTAACTTTAATTACCGTATTGGTCCGGATATAAGCCGCACCTTTTTTCCGATTTTTGAGTTAGCGAGTTATGGGTGCGGCTTATATTCGCGACCGTAAAAAAAAATCACTGCCGGTTTGCAAGCTTGCGAGTTACGTGTGTGGCTTCTATTCGGGAACGTAAAATTACTGCCGATTTGAGCGATTGCGAGGTAAGGGTGCCGATTTGCGTGCTTGAGACTGCGGTATTGTAGTAATTGAATAGCGATTTACGGTTTTAGTGATTCTAACATCCTGTAAGGCCTGTAACCTGCTAAAAAGGTTACAGCGCTAATTAGAAAGCCTGTTTCTTGCAATGGCTGAACACTTGGAGAGAGTCTTTTTCGCTCCAATTTTAAGGATGTGGCTTATATTTGAGTACTATCTTTTTTCAATTTTTTCCCCTTAAATTTTACAGGTACGGCTTATATTCAGACCAATACTGTATTTAGAGGTTGTAATATTCAAGCTGTGCTAAAACAAATAGAGTTCTAAGGCCAAATTTGCATCTTTGCCTGGCCCATAGAGATTGTGAGGGAGTAACTTGTAATCGGATTGCAAGTAGCTAATAGAATATGTGGCAATAGTAAGAGAGTTTTTTAAGTCCAATAAAGATATTTAAGGGCAATAGAATAGAGCCCATTGTGTGCAGTGAGCGGACCTTCTCAGTTAATAAAGTCAGTCTTGCTAATTAGAAATCATTACCTGAATCCATTTTCTTCAGTGCAAAGCAATTTTAAAAATAAAAGACCAGATGCTAGGGAGTAAGTTATCTAATCAGTGAGTTACTCCCTGGGGTTTTAGCACATTCAGTCTTTTGTTTTGCATGCAGTTTTACATGGATAGAATCCGAGCCCTTGTGGGTAATCAGTAATTATTGACAGTGGTCACCCATTAGCAAGAGATACCAGTCATCCTTAATAGGTGTATCAGAAAGGCCAGTTGACAAGCCGAAACTGCACATTTCAATGCATGCTTAATGTAGAAAAATACAATAATTTAATAAAATGCAGGTGATAAGGTTCTTATTATCACCTATCGATTTAAAATATACCAAATTTGGAACCTCCACTATGTTACTTTTGCAAAACCAAGAACTCTGTCTTATGAGATTATTCATATTCGGAGAGATCTGAAGAGCACTAGATAAATTGTTTTGAGTAGAGTTTAGTTGAGGGGGGTCATCTATTTTAAACATATTTAACTTTTTTATTACAAATCCCAAAAAGCAACTGTTCATAACCTCTAAGTTCCATCTGCTATAGTAATTCTCAATAGTACAGAAAGCTCAGGGAACGTAAAATTACTGCCGATTTGAGCGATTGCGAGTTAGGGGTGCCGATTTGCGTGCTTGAGACTGCGGTATTGTAGCAATTAATGGAGCAAGGTAAGGAGGGTTATTCAAAACAGGAAGTTAAGCCTTAAAACAATGGACCACTTTATGAGGAAAATAAATAAAGCTCAGTATCCTAGCCTTTAAAGTGCTACTATTATCTTTTAAGTATTAAACAACTTTTTTGTTAAATCTGAACTTGATCTTTTGCAATGAAACTGACATTGAAAGTACAGGACTACTGCAAGACTTTGAAAAAGGCTTGCAATGAGCGCTGAATTTGCAAGCTAATTTGATGTTTAATTGGCGTTTTTGGGAGGTCTGAAATCAGCTAAGCGAGAGAAAAAATGGCGGCCATATAGCCGTAATTATTTTGAAAAAGGTTTACTATGAGGCCTTGGGACTTAGGCGCTCATCGCGAGGCCCGCAAGACTTTTAAAAAGGCTCGATCGGTGCTCAGCGCGAGGCACTCAAGACTTGAGGGGGGAGAGGGAGGTGAAAGATGCAGGGGAGGGACTGGGGGGAGAGGGTGGAAAGAGACACAGGGGTGAGAGAGGAGGAAAAGAGACACAGGGGAGGGAAATAAGGGGAAAAACAATACAGGGAAGGGAGAGGGGGCAAAGAGACAGCAGGAGGGAGAGAGGAGGGAAACAGACATGTGGAAGGGAGAGGGGGAAACAGACACAGGAGTCAGAGAGCGGGGAGCGGCTCGCAATGAGAGCCGAAGGAGCTCAGCGCGAGGCCCTAAAGTTGCGGATGGACAACGCCTAGGCCCGGAAAGTAGAGGGGGATAGTGGCTCGCAATGAGCGCCAAAGGTGCTTATTGTGAGGCATGAAAGTGGCCGGTTGGCCGAGGCCTGCAATGAGCGGTGAAGCCTAAGGCGCTCATCGCAAGGCCTGTAAAGTAGACAGTGGGAGAGGCACGCAATGAGCGCCAAAATCCCTCATAGCGAGAGTCGCAAGTTCGATGGGGGAGAGCCTTGCATTGTGTGGCAAACAGCATTGGCAGCCTTCAAATTTTATTTCCGTCACTTTTGAAGGGCTAGTCGCTTGTTATATATATAGTTGTTGTACTGCGAGTGTAACGCTCGCAAACCAATGGGCCCACAAGGTAGTGGGGAGGAAAGACCCGCAATGGGCACAGGGGGAGAGGCCTGCAATGAGCGCCGAAGGAGCTCACTGAGAGGCTCGTAATGGGCACAGAAGGGAGAGGGGGTGGAGGGGCTTGCAATGAGCACCAAAGGCAATCATTGTATGGCCCACAATGGGCGCAGGAGGAGGGAAAGGCCCTCAAAGTTGGGGATTGCGCATGTGCATGGAGCATGGGAAGATCCACAATGAGTGGCAAAGCCGCTCATTACAAGGCCTGCAATGGGAACAGAAGTGAGAGGGGGCAAAGAGACAGGAGAGGGACAGGGGTAAAGAGACACAGGGGAGGGAGAGGTGTGCAAAGAGACATGTGAGGGAGAGGGGGGAAGAGACACAGGGGAGGGAGTGGGGGGAAGAGACACAGGGGTGAGAGAGTGGGGAAGAGACACAGGGTAGGGAGAGTGGGGCAAAGAGACACAGGGGAGGGAGAGGGGGGAAAGAGACACAGGAGAGGGAGTGGGGGGCAAAGAGACGCAGGACAGGGAGAGGGGGCAAAGAGACATAGGGGAGGGAGAGGAGGAAAGAGATACGGGGAGGGAGGGGGAAGAGATACAGGGGAGGGAGCGGGGGGCAGGAGACACATGGGACGGAGAGGGGGGAAGACAAAGGGGAGGGGGGAAGAGAAGAGAAACGGGGGGGAGTTGGGAAAGAGAATGGGGGGGTAAAGTCAAATATTATCCTGTCAAAGGCGCTCATTGCGAGGCTCGCAGAGAGAAGGAGAGAGAAGGAGAGAAGAGCGAGGGAGAGGACACAGAAGGAGGGAAGGAGAGAGAGAAGCCGAGCATTGCAAGGCTTGCAAATATGATGCCATCATTTTTGGCTAGTTTTTAGAACCCCCTCAGAATTTGTTTGCCCCCTACACACATGACTCCTGTAGTTTAATAAAAAGGCACTTTCAAGTCAAGTATGTACAAAAATAACAATTTTAAGGTAAAATTACCTAGACAACAAACCCCATAATAAAGTCACAGAGGTCAGTGTCACGTTGGCATTGCTTTTATCATATTTGCTGAGGCTCAGACTTTAGCAAGTAAGTCACATACTCGCAAACTACTAAGCACCAGCAGGTGTTCTAGTTGTAGAGAAATAAATAAAACACACTTACATCTTGGAGATGTTGGGAAGATTGGAAAATGTCCCCCTGGGAATATTCTGGAGGTAAGTTTCCATCAGCCTCCTGCAATGAACCAAGAAGTACAGTTATGTAGCTATCATATGTTATTATCAGAGAGTTACTCCATGCTACACACCCTACCCACCTTCTAAAGATATTTAGTATTTGACTGAAAATATGGTATAACATAATACTGATAAAAACAAGTTTGGAATGATTTAGAAAAAGCACATTTTGTCAGAATATTTCATCATGCCCCTGATCTGAATGATTAAAGCAGCATCTTATATCAGAAGTATTGAGCTAGAATAATATTTCAAATTAGTCAATCAGTGACCTCTCACAAGTTGCCACTGATTGGTTAGTATAAGACACTGCACACCCTATATTTAGAACTGCACAGTCTTTATGAGCTGCAGAGGGGAGAAACCAGTTAGGAACTATTTGCAGGCAGAAAATTAGATTTGAGGCACTTCTTAATAAAATAAAGTAGTCGAAATGAAATAGATACAAAGGGATATTACAGTATAGTACTAGTGAAATCAAGAAACTTTCAATAATTTGCTCCCAGCATTATGTTTGAATTTAGTGCCATTTTAAATAAAAAGGTATTGAGAAAAAACCCTCGATTATACTTGAGGATGCCTTCAGTTTGGTAGTAAAAAAATATAGTCTGAGCTAGGATCAATATAAGTGAGTTTTAGATGATATATATATATATATATATATATATATATATATATATATATATATATTTGAGTTCACCTTAAATTAGCACTAACTTACATGTGCAAACAACAGCAAAGAAAGGCTTTAGCAAGAAAATAAATTACAAATATAGTCCCCTTTATTATAGCCGCTGTCACGATATTCCCCTTCACTCCTAATTGTCATCTGGACAATAGTATGCAGACAATCACAATCAACACAGACTGAATTATGCGTGCCAGATAACTTTGGAGAAGTACCTTATGGGAATAACCCCCTCCCCTTCTCCTACAGACTATGCTCCACATTATCTGACCTGTATAACAATTTGTGACTTCTGCTATGTCACTTTACATCTTAAAAAGATACAGTGGAGGTTCTAATTATGGTAGGGTTGTAAAGTATCAATAAAAATATGAACATTTACAACTGTAAGTTATTAAAGCAGTGTAATCTACTAATAAAAAAACAGTTTTAAAGCTATGTTTCTAATACTGAATATTTTTTTTTTTTACTAATTTCCAATTGTTAATATTTATGTGTTTATTTTGGCTTTACATTTTACCATAACGAGACATCTGCTATTACTCTTTAATTCCAGACTTATAAGGAAGTGCTAATGCTGCTTCCTCTCCCTACCAAATTGTGCATAGTATGATTTTTGTAACGCCCAATCAGATGAGGCATCCTTTCCAATACAGTGTGTGTATATGAGAAGCATTTTCCAAGAGACCATCTATGCCCCCTAACCATGGGCTCACTCTGCACCCTTTATCGTTACACTTCTGTTCAGAATTTGGAATAACTAAGATGCACAAATATTTCTGTAAATAAATTAATTCACATGATTTCAATATGTGAGTTTTATTTATTTACGTGTTCTGGAATTTATGCTTAAACAATATATAATTAATTGTTTACAGTGTAAACCAGGTCCCTCCCTGCTTAGGATAGAAAAATACATCTCAATTCACATAGGAATTTGTTAGGTTTTTTAGGTGTGGATCCATATTTTATGAATATATTTTGTTGTGATTCAGTTGGAGCACCCCACACCATTATTAAGTCCTCTGAGAAGTGAATTAGCATAGTGAGCAGCATATTAGTGACAAAAACAATGCAGTAATTCTCAATAATTATATACTGTAGAGAAAAAGGCTAGAACAATGTATAGCCAGTTTTTCAGGCTCTTCAAGACAAAACCAACTTCCTGACTGACATTGTCCCTTTAAATATCACTTTTAGATAAGATTTACTATTTAAGTAAAATGTGTGTAACTTGCTTAGTTTGACAGTTAGTGGAGAGCAGAATCTGCTATTTTAAAGGCATATAGACGTTTCCTGGGTTTCAAATGTTTCCTAACAAACAGCCACTGATTAGTAGAAAAATATGTATTATATTGAAAAGTTGAATGTACTTCCCTTTTTATATGCTGGAAATTTTCCACAAGTAGACAGGGCAGAGACAGAAAAAAACACACCAACAGTTGCTGCAGGGAACAGAAAACCTGCAGGGTTGTGATCTAGTGTGGATGTGATGCACACATAGACTCTTATATGAAAATACATAGTACTTTCTAATATGTGCCAGACCACATATCCCAGGCTGCTGTGCAGCACAGACAGCAACCTCAGATTGTGATACAAATGTTTCAGCCTCTGCTTCCTCCTGATTGGCCAAAACTATTTTTTAATTTTATTCTAATTTAGTCTGGGTTTGGAGAGGGTGTTAACCCTAATTTTCAACTGTCAGAAATTCCAAAACATTTTGCTAACTTCAAAGTAAGTTTATAAAAGTTTATTTGGTATATTTTTATGCAAAAAATTTGTGCATACACTACTGATTCTCCTCTATTTGATGCATTCATAGTCCAGGAAACTTAAATATGCCGTTAACAATAGCAGAGCAAGTAAAGGCCCTAGTGCAAAATACTTTACCACAACCCCATCTTACAAATTTTCTATATAAGATAGGTGTCTGTAGTGGTCAATAAAAAAAGCATAAAATATATGATTGTGGTCAGATCACCACTAGGGGAACATATCCCCTTTCAATAAAAAAATAATTATCTGATCCTCTCCTCTAATAAATTAAGAGCCCCCCTTTACCCCAGGCTAATTCCAGTCGGCCCTAACCAGGTAGTGCACCTTGCAAATTTGCACCAGAACTAGGGCTGATTGGGTCAGATGCTTAAGAGTCATCTCAAAAGCCAATCAGACTGTAGTTGAGTTTGAAACATACTTCATGTTCAGTGTTCTTCAGCAGTTCACAAATTAACACTCACAGTGGAGTTTGAAAAGCAGAAAGAGCATTTTCATAAAGCAAAAAGAAACACACAATTTTTCATTTATTAACCATTATATATCTTTATATTTTTACTGAATTGCTTGAGATCAGATCTTGCAGACTGATTATATATTGTGACAAGTTACCAGTCTCCTCTGGGTGTGTGCCCATGTTTCAGGCACTTTGAAGGAGGTCGCAATACAAGAGGCTGTAGATACTTTTCCCAGTTCTACAAAAATGTAGCCTATGATACAAAAATAACAAACCAAGTGGATAAACTGGATAAACAGTTTCTTCACTAACCAGCTAAACCTGGGTGGAGCAAAACAACCAATCCAATAGTTTGTTTGAAATCACTGGCCTGTATTCACTGTGTGTGTCTTTATTCAGGTCAGACAAAACTACAAACAATAAGTTCACTAGCAGCATCTCCCAGGAGCAGTCTTAAAACAGGACTGTCCAAGCGCAGCTAATTAACTGAGCAGGAATATTAGCTACACAGTCCTACTGGGAGAAGAAGGCTTTGCAGAGTATGTGGCTCACATAAACCCCTCTGCCACACATTCCCCTCCACAGGTCAACACTTTGGGGTTGAGTGTCCAATGCCATGATGCCATGCGTGCAAGACAACACATCCACAGGATTTAGTTAGGTATTCCCACCATTGAAAGCCATTGTTGGGTCCCAGCACTGTGGAGGACCTTTAATTTGAAATGGTTTAGCAGCACTCACTTCAGTGGAGAATGGTACAATTGCAGAGAGAATGTTCTTGCAAGAATGTAATATCTGAGGGTTTCTGTTCCCCATTTCATAGCCAGACATTCCTTCTCCGGTAGTTTTGTTCCCGAGGCAGGAACTTTCTGCTAAGAAACAGGATGGGACGCTCTTCCTTTTCAACCATATGTGATAAGACCACACCAAACCCACATCAATGTACAAGATGGACCTTGTCTCAAAATGGATCTTGGCAAATACTTGATTTTAAGTCTTTGAAAGCTTCCTCAGCCTCTTTGCTCCACTTACCATATTGAAAGTTCTATTATTCTTTAGTTACGTCAAAGGAGCGGCTCTTGTGAAATAATGGGTAATGAACCATCAGTAATACCCCACAATGCCCAGAAAAGCCCTCACTTGTGTTTATTTAGAGGCTGTGGCCACTTCTGGATTGACTCCCCTTTGTTAAGCTGTGATGTAACAAAACTTCCTCCTACAATATAGCCCAAATATTTAGCTTCACTTAGTCTTATGGCACATTTCACAAGGTTTACAGTAAGCCCTGCCTGTCTCAGGGTTCCCAATGCTGCTTCCCAATACTGTGTAAACCAATCAGTGGTGTGGGTGACTATATCATCTACGTAAGCTGTTGTGTATTCACAAAGATAACGTAATAGTTTGTCCATTAGTCTCTGGAAATGTGCTGGATCTCCATGTAGTCTAAATTTCAGGAATTTGTATTGAAACAGACCTCTTGGAGTGAAAAATGCATTTTTTTATTTTTCCAATTGCATTATGGGTATCTGCCAATATTAATTTGCTAAATCATTTTGGGATTCTTCAATGATTCCCATTTCAAGATTTTTTTAACTTCCACCCTTATCTTTGATCGATTAGCCTCAAATATGCGATACAGTTTAATTTTTACCCTTACTCCTTGCTTAATGGTAATGTCATGGTAAATGGAGGTAGTGAGACCTGGCTGTGTAGAGAAAACATCCTTGTTTTGTTCCAACATCATATAGGTTTATTCCTTTTGTTCATGGTCAGTTCTTACGATCATGCGCTTTTATTTGTGCTGATAATTAGGATTCTACATAGCAAACTGTTTCACTGACCATTCTGCAAAACATGTAACACCCACATCTACCTCCTGCTCTGTCCAGGGTTTTAGTAGGTTTATTTGGTAGATCTACTGTGGTTTCTGAAAGTCAGGTGGCCTCATGTTATAAGTCACTTCTTCTATGGCCTAAATAATCTAGTAGGATTCTTGCCATCTAGACAGAAATTTGCTTTCAGCTATAGATTCTAGCACTAGCACTGTGCTGAAACTTTCTTACTTGTGCAATGCAAATATAACATGTTTTCTGATGTCTCTGGTCTTTCTCCGTATGGTCTCCTATCAGAGGTGCAAATTGGGAAATGCTTTCCTTCATATTTTTCACATACTCCACACAATTTTCACCTGGCCTGGACTGCTCTTCTTATTCTTCTCACAGTATACCCAGAATCCTTCTTGGATAACAGCCTTAGAGAAGCTGAAAAAGTGAAAATCTAGTAGAGGCTTCAGCCTTCTCTGATGGCAACACGTAAATAAGGTAAAAGCAGATTTTCCTGTCTAAGGCTATAACTTTTCTAAGCATGCTCTTCAAGGTCCTATTAAACATAATTAAATGTAATTCTCAGGAATAATTTTAAATTACTTATACAATTACAAGGGCCAATGTACAAATAATTAAACATTATTGCTTTATTAAGTAGACTGCCACGAAATTTAAAAACAAAAATGAAAACCTTTAAAAACAATATGAAAGAAACCCTTTATTAAATCTCATTCTTGATAGAATTTTAACCAGTTTTGAGTGCACACACATGGAACACACAAATCCTAACTGGCAAATCCTATTACTATGTAGAGAGGCAAGCTATAAATATTTAGCCTATTTTGTCATATTTAATAAATCACCAATTTTGTAAGCATGAATCAAATCCCCCCTGAGCACATAAGGGTTAATGTTATTCCCTACAGACTATCTACTATTTATAATTAAGAGCATCAGTCTTAATGTTTATTTTAACCACATTGTCTTGGAAGTATTATTCTTAATAAAGTTCCACTATTTATTTGCCACAATTGGTATTCTATTAATATGGTTTCTTTGGCTTCGTCATCACGTATCCTCTTTTATAACACAGTAATTTTCACAGATGCTTTACATCTACAACACATTGTTAATACCAATATGAAGTTCAAGTATCCATTTTATTTTGAACAATCACAGTTACACACTATCTAGAACTTAAGTATCCCTTTATATTAAGAACAGCCACTGTTGTTGTATAATTAGTCTGGTTTATAAATTACCACTATTATGGTAATGGCTATGCAGATTAATGTTGCATACATCTTAATCTTTTTTTTATTAATCTTTCATATTGCTTAAAGTTACAACATCTCCCTTTGGACTTAGGTATATGTTCTAATAGATTGTTTCACCAATCCATCCATCTGTGGGTGGTAGACAGAGGTTCTCATAGATTTAATCTGTAGGAACTTGCAGATGTCTTTCATTAACTTTGATACAAACAGCGTTCCTTGGTCTGTCAGGATTTCCTTTTGTATTCCCACCCTTGAATAAGGTTGTGTGAGTTCTTTAGGCACGTTCTTTGAAGTGTCATAGCTTCTGGATATCTTGTGGTTCAGTACAGTATCACTTATATAAACTTGTGTTCTGTGGCTTATTTTTCTAGAGGTCCCCCAAGATCTGTAGCTTTCCTTGCAAAAGGCTTCTCAATTATTGATAATTGCACCAATGGAGCCTCCAGTTTAGGCCAACTAGAAAGGATGCACAATACTGGCATTCCGGAAAGGATGAACAATACAGGCATTCCAGAAAGGATGCACAATACTGGCATTCCGGAAAGGATGCACAATACTGGCATTCTGGAAAGGATGCACAATATTGAACCACTTCTGCATATATACCTGACCAATAATATTGCTTTAAAATTCTTCCAATTGTTTTGTCAATACCTAGATGTCCTCTAAGCTGGTGTCAATGAGCAAGGTTTACGACTTTCCTTCTCTGTGTTTTAGGGACCAGAAATTGCTCCAAAGCCTCAGCACCTGAAGGGACAATTTTGTAATGCGGATTGTCCTGTACCATGATGTTTGGACTTTGGTTCCTCTCTCTTCCAGGAACAGGTACCCAGTTTACTTTTATTAACTTTATGCCAAGTATTCTGAAACAGTAGGTCAGAAGCTTGGTCGCATGCAAACTGATTGTTTTCAGAGGAAAAGTGCTGTAAGCTCAAATCTTCCTCTTCAGGATCTCCTTTACTGGGTCTTCTTTCATCATTACGAGGCATAAGGCCTTCTCTGTCAGCTTCTCCTCTTTCCTTAGCCTGACTGGAATCTTTTCTCTTTATTTCTATTTTTTGTCATTCCTGCTTTGTTTTACGGGCCTTCCTTGGTCCAGAAAATAGGTCATTAATAAACACGACAGATGTAACCAGATAAATTCCTGAGCAGTCTGGATTTTCTCTTCAGGCTATTCTACAGTTTAGCATTTGTTTATTTGAAGGATGTCTTAAAAATTGGGGAAATCCCTGCCTTGCACGACAGGATAAGGCAGGTTAGTGACCATTGGTACAGTGATTACCATATTCTTCCCATGTACCTCCAGTGTTGCTGTAGAGTAGAGATTCAATGCATACATTTTAAGCCTCTTTTATTAGATATTTATATTTCACTAGGTTTTATGCTTTTGCCTGAAAAGATAGTCACTGCACTTCCTGAATTGATTGACTCTGTGGTTTCACAAGTTCCTCCATCTTAAACCCACTTCTGACACCACATTTGACAAGTTCCCAGTCTCCTCTTGGTTTGTGCAAATGTTTCAGGCACTTTGATGAAGACACAATACAGAGACTATAATGCTTCCAAGTTTTACTAAAATGTAACCAGTAATACAGAAATAACAAACAAAAACAAATCAAAGAAAATAATAATCCTAGCTTCAACTGAAGCACTACCTTAACTAATAAACATTTTCCTCACTAACCAAGTATCAGCTTTTATGCTGACTTCAAACTGTGTGTGTCTTTCACCAGCTCAGACAAACAGCAAACAATCAGTCCATTAGCAGCCCTTCCAGCAGTCTTAAATCAGGGCTGTCCAGGTGCCCCTGGGCAGAAAAGTTAGCCCCTAAAGTCCTGCTGGGTGAAGAGAGCTTTTTATAAATCTATATCTATCTAATTATCTATGAATCAGTATCTACCTATCTGTATCTATTTGTCTATATATATATATATATATATATATATATATATATATATATATATATATATATATTTATTTAACTCTATCTATCTATCGATCAATCTATCTATCTGTCTATTTATCAATCTATCTATCTATTTTCTTTTCATTCTATTTCCCTCTCATTTTATCTGACCTCTTGTGAGCTTTTAACTTGATGCTTCACTCGTTTTCTGTCAATATCTACTAAGCTTGTTTTTCTGAACGTGAACTTGTAATTTTGTTAGGCCAACACTACAGCAATATTTCCTAAAATTAAGTTAATTTTGGATGAACAAATGTTTGTTTAAATGACATGGTATATGAGTGGTGCCTCATTTAACTCAAATGTATCTGATCTCTGATGTTTTTGCTAAATACCTTGGTGTTTAAGGAGATCAAATCAGTCTTAACTGACATAAGACAGTGAGTTCAGTAAATATAATTAAATGAAAAGATTTACAGGAAAATGAAAAGCTAGGAAATTGGATAAAGCTAAAATTAACACTAAGAGCACTGGAAAGGTTATGGCTCCACTCTCCTCTCCCACCTGAGCACAATACAAGCTGTGTTCATATTAAAGTGGTCTTCAGAGGTAGTGATGGGGTCCAGAAGATGGGTGCACATTAGTGCCAGGTCCAATCACTGCACACACTTTGAAGGCACAGCTGGGGATTAGCAGAGCAGACATGGGCAGATGGATAGCACCTAATTGAGGGCAATTATACAAACCCTCAGAGATTGGGTTACAGGGCAGCAAAGATGGGAAGAGGAACAAATACAAGCTAGGAAATTCCAACTGGATGATCAGGAATCCAAGCTCAGCAAAAGTAAATAGGAAGACAGGAGGGGGAGGACTAAGGGGTATAGTGTACACGCAGCTATACTGTTAATATACTAGCACATGCACTACCTAGTATACATAGATCTGACAGCTGGTAAGGTGTAAAAGGAAAATCATTTTTGCCCAATCTATCCACTTAAAAACTTGCAATAATTAAGCCTTATGTTTTGATATACCACAGCCAAATGTGTATGAATTTGCTATAAGGCAAGAATCTTCTGTACAATACCTTTCCTAGAGAAGACCCTGATGCTGGGAAAGATTGAAGGCACATGGGGAGGCAGAGGAGGAAATGGAGAGGGAGCTCAGAGGAGCAGTGGCTGACAGATGTGCCTGGTGTGTGGCGGGCCATAAAGTCACGAAGAGTCAAACATGACAACTACTAAACAACAACATACAATAAATCATCTCAAGTACTGCTCATTATACAATGTAACAGCACATGTACTCTCCAAAACACAATGTATCAACACCAGCACCTGATCTGCTAATTATATAATGTATTTGTACCTTTATTGCTCGATATATAATGTATCAGC
Source organism: Discoglossus pictus (assembly GCA_027410445.1). Taxonomy (NCBI): domain Eukaryota; kingdom Metazoa; phylum Chordata; class Amphibia; order Anura; family Alytidae; genus Discoglossus; species Discoglossus pictus. Next base: position 167,998,828 of record CM050168.1, read on the forward strand.
AACTCCATTGTTTCTTATGAAATATAGCAACATCTGTACTGTTTGATGTACAATGTCTCAGCACCTATACTGCCCAGAGCACTCATAGTCAATGATGACTGAGCTGTGATTTTTCTAATGAATTAAATTACCCACAAAAACAATTTAGTTTTTGATTTTATTCTTTTTTGTTTTGGTTTATTTTTAATTAAGTACTAATAAAAGTAAAGTTTTACTTAAAATATGCTCACTGATTATTATAATTGGGACAAAGCCCTGAAATCACTATACAGTATTTTTTTATACTAGGAACTTAGCCCATTTTGGATACATACTTATAAGTAACGGGTGCACATAATCCTTTGTGCCCCAGAATACAATGGATCAGTGCCTTTACTACTCAATATACAATGTATAGCACCTGTAATGTTTAATGTATAAAGTATCCTCACCTGTACTGACACTATAAAATGTATCAGCACCTATAATGTTTAATGTATAAAGTATCCTCACCTGTACTGACACTATAAAATGTATCAGCACCTATAATGTTTAATGTATAAAGTATCAGCACCTGTACTGCCACTATACAATATATCAGCATTTGTAATGTTTAATGTATAAAGTATTCACACATGTGCTGTCCAATATGCAATGTATCAGCACCTGTAATGTTTAATTTTTAAAGTATCAGCACCTGTACTGCCAGTATACAATGTATCAGCACCTGTAATGTTTAATGTTTAAGTATCAGCAACTGTACTGTCAGTATACAATGTATCAGCACCTGAAATGTTTAATGTTTAAAGTATCAGCACCTGTACTGCCAGTATACAATGTATCAGCACCTGTAATGTTTAATGTATAATGTATCAGCATCTGTACTGTCCAGTAAACCAATTTGTCAGCACCTGTAATATTTAATGCCTAAAGTATCAGCACATGTACTGCCCAGTATACAATGTATTAGCATTTGTAATGTTTAATGTATAAAGTATCAGCACCTGTACTACCCAGTATACAATGTATCAGCACATGTACTGCCCGGTGTACAATGTATCAGCACCTGTAATGTTTAATGTATAAAGTATCTGCACCTGTACTACCCAGTATACAATGTATCAGCACATGTACTGTTTAATTTTTTAAGTATCAGCAACTGTACTGCCAGTATACAATATATCAGCACCTGTAATGTTTAATATAATGTTTAATCAGCACCTGTACTGCCCAGTATACAAGGTATCAGCACATGTACTGCCCGGTGTACAATGTATCAGCACCTGTAATGTTTAATTTTTAAAGTATCAGCAACTGTACTGCCAGTATACAATGTATCCTGTACTGCCGGTATACAATGTATCAGCATTTGTAATGTATAATGTATAAATTATCAGCACCTGTACTGTCAAGTATACAATTTATCAGGACATAAACTGTACAATATACAATGTATCAGCACCTGTATTGTTTTCATTCCATCAGGTATATTTGAAGATAAATGTACCCACAGCAGTGTGATCTAGTTCTGTATAAATGGCAATGGCAGGTGCGCTGGAGCTGAATGTGTTAAACATTATTATTATTTCCAACACTCAGCTGTGGAAAATAAACTCTCCAGTAATAGCAGCAGATTTAGTTTCCTGCCAACATCTTAGAAAAATTGGTGGTTATATTGTAAAAAGAAAGAAAAAAAGCTTTTGTGACTAAAAAAAAAATTGTGTTTTTCTTTCTTGTTTCTGCCAGTTCTCCAGCTACAAAAACAGAGCATAGCGTCCAGGTATAAAGCCGAGGGGCAGTCCATATATACACTAACACACAGTAATTATCTACATAACCACACACTTCAGAACAAAAACAGCCAAAGCCCAAGGAACTCTGGAGGAGAACTGAGTTCACCAAGAGAACTGAGTGCAGGAAAAAGCCACTCAGTAGGGGTGGTAGAAGGAAATCATTTACCACAAGCAAAAACACTAAACAACCTACATTTTCTTTATTTTTTTTAACATAGCATGCTCAAAAATTACATTCATTTTTAATCAAAGCTTGTATTCTTATGAAAGTTTTACAAGACAGTCGGACGTAAGGGGGAGTAAGCAGCAACCTTAACACTTCTTTTCTTTCTAAATTTTTATTCTAGTGTTCTCAGAAATATGCTTATTTAGAAGGCAAATGCTTATAGCAGGCAAGAGCGTCTTATAAGGAAGTCTTTAATGAAGCTCCTTCTTAAAATGTCTTTTAAATTTGATTATACATTAAACTAGCCATTTTCTTGATATATACATCCTTATCATTGATTGGCATAGTAGGTGGCCCCCTGGGCTTGCTTAGTGGAGATGAATACCAGGAGGATCTCAATTTAAACCCATATTTAGTTTTGCACCAATTTGAATTGGGTACAGATAATTTAATTGAAAATCTATCTATATATATATATATATATATAACTGTGACTTATGGTACTGGTTGGTTTAAAGTGTCAGACTTTCCTCGCTGCTTTTGGTCCTGAGGACCAGTAGAAAAGGTCTCATTCCTGAGGACCAGCAAATAAGGTCTCATTCCTGAGGACCAGCAAATAAGGTCTCATTCCTGAGGACCAGAAGATAAGGTTTCACTCCTGAGGACCAGCACATAAAGTCTCATTCCTGAGGACCAGCAGATAATGTCTCATTCCTGAGGACCAGCACATAAGGTCTCACACCTGAGGACCAGCAGATAAGGTTTCAGACATCAGCTGTTAATAAACTCTGCTCTACATTATACATAATGAAGTGTTGGCATAGTAGGTGCCCCCCTGTGCTTGCTTAGTGGAGGTTGAATACCAGGAGGATCTCAGTTTAAATCCATATTTAGTTTTGCACCAATGTGAATCTGGTACAGATAATTTAATTGACAATCTATATATATAACTATGAATTATGGTAGTGGTTGGTTTAAAGTGTCAGACTTTCCTTGCTGCTTATGGTCCTGAGGACCAGTAGACAAGGTCTCATTCCTGAAGACCAGCAGATAAGGTCTCATTCCTAAGGACATAAGGTCTCACCCCTAAGGACACGCAGATAAGGTCTCAGACATCAGCTGTTAAGAAACTCTGCTCTATACTATACATAATGAAGTGTTGGCAACTATGTATATATTTTGATACCAAAATAACAGGTAGTGACTGTTTAAGTGTTATTGGTAACAATATTTTGCCAAAAAGGACTTATTCATTTGGAAAAATCAGAGTGATAGAAACAACATTACACACACACATCCACACACACTTGGGTTTAAGGCTTAATCTATATCTTCTAAATACTTCATTGACTCTCTCAGGCTGAGGTGACTACTCTTCTAATCCAGACCGTTGTTATGTTTAACCAGGACTGCTCCTCACGTGTAGCTGAGAACGTTCTATGATCTGCTCCAAAAGAAGTCAGTGACTGATCTCAGGTCGATATCAGATTCAAATTCAATTATTAGTGGTTCTTTTCCTATAATTTATTCCATGTATCTCAACACTAAACTATTATTTAAAGCATGCTGTGTAGATTGGCAGAATAATACAGCCAATTGAAGAGCAGCATTGCTTGCCCAGCCCTCAATGAGCTAAGCACTTTCTGGAAGGAACAGTGTGTGAAAAAAACTATTCTCTTGCTGTATTTTGAGTCATGTTTCACTGCTAAAACAAAGGGTCCTGTACAAACTGGAGCCACTAGGCAGCTGTCTACTCTGCCTAAAGGGAAAATCAGCCCGGAATGCTGGGTGGTTGGGCACGGGTCAAATTATTATTGAACTTTGGTGAAATTAATTAGTACAAATTAGTACTTTCTAAAATCAAAGAAACAACCCCTGTATGGGTCTGCCTACTGCAGCCTATGCAGACACAGACTCGGTGGTACTGACTGTGCAGTGTCTCATACTAACCAATCAGTGACCAGCTCTCAGCAACATTCTGCAACATGCTGTGGAGACATGGACCCTGATAGGCTAGGACGTTACACTACTCCTCCAGCCCTACAGAGACTATTTGTTTGATTTTAGGCAGTATACGCAGAACTTATAAGGACTTCTTAAAAAATCAAGTACATGTCAGTAAATAGATACACAGGGATATTATATACCTAGTAACATCTAGGAACCTTCCATATTCTCTATTCTTACCAGCTCAATGTTACCTCACTGCTTTCAACAGGAATAGTGGAAAGTTCTGATAACATAACATACAAAATTAACTCAGAAAAGAAGATGGATCCTACAGTAAAGAATAATTAAATATAAATAAAAAAAAATGTAAAAATCTAAATTAAATATGGAAAATCTCTGTTTTTATTATTTTCTACAACATTTTACCACAAGTGTACACCAAAGAGTATATTGTAATGATTTGGTTAGTGGTTTCTTTAAAGGAGCACTGGTGTGTCATACATATATATTAATTACATATATTTATGTTTGTATATATATATATATATATATATATATATCACATTTAATAGTTATATCATATATATATATATATAATTATTATATATAATAATTGCGAGCTTGTCGGTAATGCTATGTTAAAAGTTATGGGTTGCGCATGCCAAAGGTGCTCATCGTGAGGCCCACAATACTTTGAAATAGGCTGGCAATGAGCATCGAAGGTGCTCATTGCCAGGCCCCAGATGAGCGTGAGGCACGCAACATTTTCAACGGCCATCATTTTTTTCAAGCCCGTAAATTGGAAGCCATTGGAAGTCTGCCCAAATACGCCAATTACTTCAAGCTGCAAGCTAATTTGAGGTTTAATTTGCATTTTCAGGAGATCGAAAATTGGCTATGCGAGGAAAAAAATGGAGCCCGTAAACCCGTAATTGGTTTGAAAAAGGCCCACAAAAATTTGAAAAAAGAACCATGCAAGACTTGAGCAGGGAGAGGGAGGAGAAAGACACAGGGGAGGGAGAGGGGTGAGAGGGTGCAAAGAGACAACAGGGTGGGAGAGGGGGAAAAGAGAGACAGGAGGGAAATAAGTGGGGGGGGAACAGGGCAGGGAAGGGGGAAATAGAAACATGGGTGAGAGGGGGGAAAGAGACACAGGGGAGGGAAACAAGGGGGAGAAAAACACGTCAGGGGGCGGAGAGAGGGGAAAATAGACACATGGAAGGGAGAGGAGGGAAACAGACACAGGGGTCAGAGAGTGGGGAGAGGCTCGTGGCCCGAAAGTTGCGGGTTGGACGATGCATGAAATGAGTGTCGAAATGGGGGAGAGGCTCGTAATGAGCGCTGAAGGTGCTCATTGCAAGGCATGTAAGTGGCAGGTTGGCTGAGGCCTGAATTGAGCGTCAAAGCCCATAAAGTAGAAGGTGGAAGAGGCTGGCAATGAGCGCCCAAAGGCACTCATCCTGAGATCCACAAGTTAGAGGTGGGAGAGCCTTGCATTGTTTGGCAAACAGCATTGCCAGCCTTCAAATTTTATTGCCGTAATGTTTGATGGGCAAGTCGCTAGTATATATATAGGGTATATGTATATATATATATATATATGTATATATATATATATACATACATACATCACATATATAGTTGTGGATCTTGTGATGTTGATGACGTTTGCGATGTTGGTAATGCACTTGCGAGCCTCGCAAAGCGAGGCGAGACATTGATGCAGGACTTAGGCTGCAATGAGCGACGAAGGGTCTCACGATGTGCGACGAAGGTTCTCAGAGGAGCAAAAGCCTCATATTGTGTGGCAAAAAGATTTCTCAGCCTTGAGGCACGCGACTGCGAGGGTCGCAACTGCGAGCCAAGTGCGTAACTCTATAAACACGAAAAACAAACAAAATAATAACATACTCACACACAGCACAGGGGAAGAGCCAGGAAACCTGGGAGTGAAGTTGCAAGCAAATTTAAGTCATATTTGTGCTTTTTTGTCAAAACAAATTCGGATAAGCAAGGAAAAAATGAAGGTAGAAAAACTTAAAAATTCAGAAACTGGGTGAAAACGAGGCTAAGCAAAGCTAGACATGCGGGACTTAGAAAATACGCAACAGCAAAGACAGTAACACTTACACCAACAAAAACAGGCACGCGGGACTTCGAAAATAAAACCAACGCCAGTCAGCACGCCCCACGCAAACATTCAGCAGACATACAGAGGAGAAACACACAGGGAAGGGGGGGGGGGGGAGATGGTGGAAAGAGACACATGGCATTCCCAAGCACAAAACTTGCAGGTGAACGAAACGTCCGTACGGTCCGTACAGTAGGCAGGAGGAAAGGTGCCTTTGGCACTCATTGCGAGCCACATGATAAGCGACGAAGGCACTCATTGGGGGGCTCACGTGATCGGGAGAGGCTTGCAATGAGTTTCGAATGCGCTCATTGAGAGCCCTGCGATGGTCTTGCGATGAGCAACAAAGGTGCTCAGATGTGCAAAAGCCTCACATTGTGTGGCAAAAAGCATTGCCAGCCTTACAATTTTAATCTCGTCATTTTTGATGGGCAATTTCCTAGTATATTTATAATATGCTTTTATAAAACTGTTTTAAAAACATTTTTATAGAGTTAAAATAAATAAACAGCAAGAAAGTTTTTCAGGCAAATGTTGCTAGTTTGTTCCATAGTTCAAAAACGTGTGACGTTTTTCCCAAACTACAGCATTGTCAGTTCTCAGACTGGGAGGTAAATGTATATGACTGGGAGTCTGCACTGGTGTAAAATAAAGCAAGACCATATGTGCAGGAAGAGATCTGCTACTGACCCCACTGCTCGTCTCCATGTCCTGACAATGGCCTGATTCAGGATTGGGGCCTGTAGAGGCAGGAGAGGCAGCCAGCCGTGCAGGGAAATCAGGGAGCTCTGACAGACTCAAATAAACACCCCGAGGAATAAACAGGACCCTACGAGGGGCGGAGGGCGAGCCACAGACATTTAATCAGAACTCGTGCGGATAGAACGCATCGCTGAGAAAATAAACTGTCATTAACAGAAATATCCTCCATGCGGCTCCCAACTATGAAGGAGGAGGCGGTGGCAAATGAACTAGTCAATACACTGCTGGGATTCTTTATTAATTGCCTGTTGCTCGTAGTTGACAAACATGCATATTTAAAGGAACAGGAAAAAGCACATTTTTTTAAAGGGGCAATAAATGTGTAGCATGGATTTAAAAACACATTTTTGTTGTATGAGGCTGAGCAGCTGAGGGGGCAGCAGGTGCAAAGCACTAGATCCCACAACAGGATAGGGACCCTCTGCTCCTTGGGGTAAACGGGGTCTCTTAATTTATTAGAGTCATTATTTGATTATTTTTTCATCCTATGAGCTTGCTTTGTATAAAGAAATGGTGAATCTGCTCCATAGGATTACTAGAATCAGAGATTTATCATTTTCTCACTTTAGTACATATGGCACAATGTGTTTTTTCTGTTTTAAACTGCTTTAAAACATTTAGTTTAAATTAGTTTAATTTTTGTTTAAATAATTGATCAGTTTCATCATTGATTAATTTAACTAATCTAACTCCACTCTATAGAGGGCTCTATCAATGGCATCAACTGACTGCTGCCACCTACTGGAGACAAATGGCATTGCTGCATAGCAACCTTCACAAATCAGGACTGGCGGAGACTCTAGAACAGTGATGGCGAACCTTTTTGAGCCCGAGTGCCCAAACCGCAATACATGCCAACTTTTTTTTCCTCTAAGTGCCAACACGGCAATTAAACCTGAATACTGAGTCTTAGACGAACAACGACAGGAACGCAGAACGTTGAAAATAAAACAAATGGCAGTTAGTGCGTGCCACGCAAATGGTGCTAAGAGGAGCAAAAGCCTCACATTATGTGGCAAACAGCATTGCCAGCCTTACAATTGTATTCCCGTCATTTTTGATAAAATTATAGACTGATCATTTCTTTGTCATGGACAAAAAAAATCCGAAGGGGATCAAATACTTCCCCCCACCCCCCCCCCCCACACACACTGTATGTATATATATATATACATTTTTAGAGAGAGGAAATTAATATTACATTAATAAGCCCATTCACATGTCTAAAAGGCAGGGCCATGCAAATGAGAATACAATGCACCTCACTCTTTCAATCCAAAAATAGCAATTTTATACATTGCTCCCTTAATGCATATGCCCGCTTCCCCTTGTCGCCCCCTTCTCCCTTGTCTCTCCCCTTCTCTCTTGACTACCACTCCCTCTTGTCTCTCCACATCATTGTCTCTCCCTCCACTCTTTTCTCTCACTTTCTCACTCCCCCTTGTCTCTTACACCCTTCTCTCTCTCCCATTCTCCCTTGTCTCTCCCCTGCCCCGTTTTTGTCTCCCCTTCCCCCTTGTCTCTCCCCCACCCTTGTATCTCCCCTTCCCCCTTGTCTCTTCCCCCATTTTTCCCTCTCCTCCCACCCTCCTCTCTCGCCTCTTGTCTCTCCCCTCCCCCTTGTCTCTCCCTCCAGCCTTGTCTCTTCCTTTCTCCCTTGTCTCCCCCCCCCCCCTTGGATCATACACCCTTCTCTCTCCCCTCCCCTTGTCTCTCCCCTTCCTCCTTGTCTCCCACCACCCCTGTATCTCCCCTTCTCCCTTGTCTCTTCCCTCCATCCTTCTCTCTCTCCCCCCCTTATTTCTCCTCTCTTGTACCGCTCACAATTGTCTCTGTTTTCTCCCTTGCCTCTACCCCCCCTTGTCTCTTTCCTTCCCTGTGTCTCTCCCTCCTCCTTTCTTTCCATTATCTATCTCTCCCTTTTGCCTCTCCCCTCTCTCTCACTCCTCCCTTCTCTCACTCTCCCTTCTCTACCTCTCCCTTTTGCATCTCCCTCTTCCTTTCTCTCTCCTCTCCCTTCCTCTCATGTGCCTCTACCTTCTCTCCCATCTCACTCTCTTACTTCTTCCTTTCCCTTCTGCCTCTCCCTATTTTCTTTCTCTCCATCCTCCCTTCTCTCTGCTCTCCTTTCTTCCTCCCTCCCTCCCTCCCTCTTTCTCTACTTATCTCTCCCCCACCCTTGTATCTCCTTCACTCTTGTCTCTACCCCCACCCTTGTCTCTCCTTGTACTTCACTATTGTCTCTCCCACCATTCACTCTCTCTCCCCCTTGTCTCTCCCCTCCCCATTGTCTCCCCCCTTGTCTCGCCCCTTCCCCTTGTGTCTCCCATTACCCTTGTCTCTCCCCCTGGTCTCTCCCACCCTGCTCTCTCTACCCCCTTGTTTCACCCAACCTTGTCTCTCCCATTCTCCCTTGTCTCCCACACCCTTCTATCTCTCTCCCACACTTCTCTTTCCCTTTCTGCACTGTCTTCCCCCTTCTCTCTCCCCTTCTCCCTTGTCTCCCCCACCCTTCTCTTTCCCCTCTTGTCTCTCCACTTCCCCTTGTCTCCCCCTTCTCCATTGTCTCTCCCCTTCTCCCTCCCCCTTGTCTCAACCCTCTTCTCTCTCCCCCTCTCCCTTGTCTCTCCCCTACCGCTTGTCTCTCCCCTGCCCCATAACTCTTACCTTCCCCTTGCCTCTCCCCCTGCGGATCTCGAGGAGAGTCTGTTCGCCTGCGCCGCGCGCGCACGCTAGCACAGCCCTTCCTTTTTTAAGTGACGGGAGAGCGCTCAGGCGCCGTGCGCGCGCGATGAGCAGACCCAGCATGCTGCCGGCGACCTATGGCCGCGTGCCCACAGAAGGGGCACGGCGTGCCACCTGTGGCACGCGTGCCATAGGTTCGCCACCACTGCTCTAGAAGTACCCAAAAGTGTCCTGTTTAGTGCTATGAATTAAAATACAATAATTCCTTTACTTGCAGCTTAAGCTTAATTCTGAAAGTAGCAGTGTAAGTTGCAATACAGTGTTGAAAGTTAAACATTATTTAAAAGTGAGAGGCAGTAACCTTTAAACAGCTGTCTGTGGGTAGGTTTCTTGGCTTATGCATAGTCCATCCTGAACTTTGCTTAAAGCTGTCTATTACAGCAGTCATATGCTTAAAAGGAGCCAAGTTTGAAATGGTATTTGGAATAAAGAGTGAAGCCTTTGTGGGCACATTTGCATGTCCCTGTCCAGGTTCCCAGAATGCACTGCAATAACTATATTTCTCGAAATTCTGAGAAATACCCAGTCTCTCTCCACATGCATTCCTTCCTAAATAAGAGCACTGAACAGGTATTTACAGGGCTAGATGGAGAATTTTATTGCAAGGTTTGGTACCATTTCCTCTTTTCTGCTGTCCATGGGCCAATCTTCTTCTGACCAGTGTTTGTTTCAGGTTTGGTGACTGTCTAAGTGCAAGAATAGAAGATTTGGGAAATACATTTTTTTGTTCGGAGTCCTTTGTTAGTAGTGGCTGCAAATCCTTAAATAGTTACCTATTTCTTCTAGAGCCAGATGGTATGTGATCAGCAGAGATGTATATATATATATATATATATATATATATATATATATATATATATATATATATATATATATATATATTCATTTATATGGAATGTATGTATATAATAGCATAGCTGAAGGCAATACTGCTGTACTGATTTTTGCAGATGTTGATGCCAGTGGATCTGATTTTTAGATGTCCAGTATTCAGCATCAGGAATGAATGGGTGTGAGTGCAAAACTTGAGGGCTTACTGAATAAGTCAAAATAAGATTGTTCACTGTTATTATGATAACTCACATGCAATGTAAGTGCTGTCAATCTTTTCACTGGTCTCCCCCTGCTAATGGTTCTCAATCAGTTAGGGTCACACATGCTCAGATGCTTTATAGCAGACCAAATTGATTGCACAAATGATTCTGACCAGAATGATGAGCAACACAACTGGAATTCTGAGTTAGATCTAAGAGTCTGCGAGTTTCAATCCCACAAGGTGTTTTAGGGAAAGCACCATGGACACTGGATTCCAAACTCAAAGACAGGGCCCTCCTTGTTTTACTATGTGTTAATTTGTATGTATCTTTGTCTTGAACATATCTTATGTACAGCGCTACGGAATATGTTGGCGCGTTATAAATAAACGATAATAATAATAATAATAATGATAAGAGTGAACAATGTCCACCAAGAGCAATTAACATGGAGAAAAAAATAAAATGGAGAGGTAAGGGTCATGTGAAAAACATAAAGTACATAAGAGTGGACCTGGGCCAAAGTTTCAAAGTCGTCCGTGCATGCTTCGGCTCCCTAAAATTCCTGCTCATATACAGAGGGTGTACATCATAGATATGGTTAAAATTATTTTGGGGAAAAATGAACATATTTCTGATATATTTAACAAAGTAAAAACATTATTAGCTATGTAAACTATATGCATAAAAACATGGGGGATACTTCTTTCAAATGCTAATCTGTCTGTGGTTTGAGGGTGAGAGATATTATACTGAAGCTTACTATACTATTGAGATATTTTGTAAATGTTTAGTCTTTCACCAGAACTAAATAGGGATCTTATCTGAATCTAAGTTTCTTCCCAGGATTCTAATGTTGTTAGAAACAAAGGCAATCTCTGTTGCCCTTATAGTAAATGTGAACACAATAGTTATTAATGAAAGGATTTATTTATCTATTTTAAGATTTGTAAACACAATTTGCACATTAAGTCAAGTTTTTCATAAGAACATACTATAAATATAACACTTCAGGGAGACTAAAAATATATTCAATCCTGAAGTGATTGATTCCTTATCCTGGTCAGAATTAAGTTCTTTATCTTCATTATGAGGATAAACATCTAATTAAGTATCTCAGGACCCCAGATCAGACATTCAAAGAACACTCCACTTTCCAAAAGACAAAAGAGGGAGAGCGGAGCTCAGGGCGGCTGGGGAGGCTTGCACACAGACTAGATTGGATAATGAGAGGGACACAGCAAAGGCTTTTATATAATATATAATTAGATCTAGTAGCAAGCACTTACATATTTAATATTATTAGAAAAATTACATTTTGTTACATTAAAATTACTAAATTTTATAATTGATCCTCCCGTCCAGCTATGATTCTTATCTTTGTGTTAGAGTCTAATGATAGCTACTGGAGATTGCACATGCTCAGAGTATTTATAGTACATGGTAATTAAAATGTTGGACATCATTCTCTGTCTTCGCCCACTTGTCTTAATTACTATGAGCATGTTCAAACTCACTGGGAGTTTTGATAGAGACAGAGAGAAAGAGATAAAGAGAGAGGTGAAAGATAAAGATATAAGAGAGTGAAATGAGAGGAAATGATAATTGATCTTACATCTCAGTGATTTTACAAACTATTGCACTGTTTGGTTTGAAGTTTATGAAACTAACACATAAAAGCTACATGAACAATATTTTTTTAATTATGTGAAGTTCAGAACATTTCTTATAACATGATTGTTAAATTAATTAGCTGTGTGTGCCTAGCAAGCTGCACAATCAAAGAAATTTGAATAATTCAAAGCTGCTTTCAATAGTGACCCCTCTTCAAAGCTTGCTCCCACTTTATATGATTTTGTAGGTTGAAGAAGCAGAGGAGGTTTAGGCAAACAAAGCTAATTGATATAGGGTTACTCTATAGTGTTGTTTAATTAAACAGAGAAGAATCCAACATTTCAATTAATTAATGTTAGTTTTCTATTTTTTAAAAACATTCTGTATATAAATACATGAAGTAAATATGTGCATTTCAAAGAAAATGTATTAAGGGATCACTGCAATTTAGGAAAAACCTCATGTGTTTGAAGTATGTAACAAGCAATTAAAATTAGCAGCTGTATCTTCAGCAGAAAGACACTTTCAGGGAAAATAATATTTTTTGAAGATTCCAAGTTGTCTGACTTGAGTACTTCCTGAGAACTTTGTATCTACTGAAAAGTGTGGGGGTAATTAACTGGACAATGTGTAAGATGACACTCACTCCCTTTCCTGCACATGCCCAGAAGCATTACTAAATGCAAGCTTTGTCATTCAAAAATGTAAATGCTCCTCATACATGCCACCTTCATCAAAATATCATGGAAGCCTCCAAGAAGCAGTGAAGTAAACATGTTTTTTTTCTAATTAAAAGGTAGGTTTATGACATTTATCAGTCCTAATTATGCTTTTAGTCGGACTCAGAGTTTTCAAACAATTATGTATTTTTTATCATACACTGGTCCTTTAAGGGGGCTTATACTAAGCACATAGTGCGGGGTAGGATATCACAAGCCTAAATGCAGCCCTGCAGTGTGTATTTGTCATAATCGCCACACATGTCCACTCTTGGTACATGGGTCCCTTCCCATAACCATCCACTGGTCACTCACAGAGTCTCAGTGCGCTGTGGCAGCTCTGGCAGGACGTGTAGTTCCTTGCAGATGGTCCTGTAGGTCCTCTCCTCTGTACACTCACATCCCACTGGGCAGACGGCCACAGAGTGGGGCAGGAAGAGCAGCAGGGGCAGGAGGCATCGGGGTAACAAGGGCATGTCTGGGGGCATCACTGTGCAAGAGTGCCTGCTTCACATAGCTTGTGGTGCTGGTGATCTGGGCATATAGTTCTGGAGAGGGCGTTGCTTCTGCATAAAACAAACAACAAATTAAAGTGTTAGCTCTTTGTACCAAACATTCCATTCTTCACTCTATATAATTACTACATTATTGCTAATTTGTGCCCAGTCTGTGATACAATCTATTTTCTTGAAGCTGCACTAGTCTGAATCTCTATCTATCTATCTATTTATCGGCTGTACTGTACTGTATTTCTTTAATCCCCCTGGTCCATAATCCCCACTGGTGGTCTCTGTACTATATATAATCTGCCAGTGCTGACGTAACAAACACCAGGCCTGTAGTGAAAAGACCTCTGCATGAAATTTGTTTTTTTTAAATCTAATATTAAAAATGATTGCCCTTTAAGCAATCTGCCAAAGAATGAGATGTGATCAGATTAATAAAAAAAAAACTATAAATGTACTTATCTTGAAAACATTTTAGTTTTATTCCCTGTGACCATGTGCAGCTCTGATCAAGCAATGCATGTCCTCCTTTGCTGCTGAGTGCACAGCCAGTGCCCCCTCTGGAGTCAACTCATACATGTATATAAATATATATAAATAATATTATATTATATATATATTCACCGGCAGCACAAGTGGTAGCTCCACCTGTGGTGCACAGCCATCTACAATACCATAATGTGCACAGCTTTGCACGCCACCATAACAAAAATAAAATCATCCTAAAGTGAATCAGCAGCAAAGGAGGACATTACTGCTTGTTTAGAGCTGGAAAATAATCTCATATGGAATAAAAATAAAACATTTTTAAAATTAAAGTATTTTTTTTCTAATAATATGCTCAATTCTGATTCTTGTGCATAGTATACCTTGAAAAAGAAAAATACTTTCATAGCAAGGTCTTTTAAACAAACAAAAATAAATCCTATTATGTTGAAGTTATGACTCAAAGTGCTACATGGTTATATAGTTACATAATTGAAAAAAAGACTTTCAGTCCATCAAGTTCAACCTTTTAAGATCTCCTCTGATCTGCAATATGAGGATTAGCTATTAATTAATTAGTTGCATAAAAAAAAAATCAAAAAAAAAATCAATTCCCTCCTGATCCCAGACACCGGCGACCGGACTTCTCCCTAAAACAATACTGCCTCTCTAATTATCCATGATAACCCTGAATTCCCTTTTTAATTAGAAATAAATCCAGTCCCCTTTTAAAGTTATCTATCGAATCCGCTGTCACCACCTCCTCTGGTAGAGAATTCCACAGATTAACCACCCTTACTGTGAAGAACCCTTTTCTTTCTTTAAGGTGGAATCTTTTTACTTCTAACCTCAAGGGATGTCCTCTTGTCAGTTGAAAACCTCTTGGCACAAAAAGCTCCCTTGACAAATCTTTATACTGACCCTGGATGTATTTATATAAGGTAATCATATCTCCTCTTAGACGCCTTTTTTCTAGAGAAAATAAGTTTAATTTGGTTAGTCTTTCTTCATAACTTAGCCCCTCCATTCCCCTTATTAGTTTTGTTTCCCTCCTCTGTACCTTTTCCAGCTCTAAAATGTCCTTTTTATGAAGTGGTGCCCAAAATTGTATATTCCAAATGAGGTTGTACTAGAGATTTTTACACAATGGGTTTACACAATTTCTGTATTTAGTTTATTTCTTATCGATTAAACTCTTTCTTAAAGGGACACTGACTTTCTGTATTCACCCTTTTGAAGTCCTAGACTTGATCATTTGCAAAATATTTTTAGAAACTTTAAAGATCAAAATATTTTTATATATCTTGTGAGGGGAAGGACTGGAAACAGAGACTAGGTGAATCTGTAAAGTTGCATTTAAGCGAATTAGTTTCCAAAGCCTCAAGTATAGGAATGTAGATAAACAAAGCAGTAGGGGAGGCTTATATCTGAGCTTTAGCATTGCAGATTCAGGCAGATATCCTTCTCTCCACTCCCTTGATAGGGAGGGGATGTCCATCAGCTTTTCCTGAATGGAGTCTTTATCTGCCTCCTTTCACTTAATGGACAAACTGATTGGTCTTTACTATTACTACTACTACTATTATTATTATGATCCTTTATTTATAAAGTGTCAGTGTATCCTGTACCACTAGTCTTGTAGGACAGTCTCCAGGGCAGTCATGCACCTATTCATTGGACATCTAACAGGAGGTGGAAAGAAGCAGTTCAGCTACTGCCTGCAAAACTAAAGTTCATATGTAAGTTTTTTAAAGTTGCATTGAATTTTGTTCCATCAAACACTGATTTTATTGCTAATGATTTGTTAATTCAATATTTGCAGCCCTATAGGGTGAGCACCACGATGGTTAAATAAACAGGATTATGTTAGGCCGAAGGCCACAGATGTCATTTTTGAATAACAAAAATGTATAACTGGCAAAAGGACTCGGTCATCCGAAAATCAAGTTGTTGTCTTAGGTTATTCTTAAAACACATATAAAACTGTCTCTATGTTGTGTTTTTTCTAAGGTAAATTAATCCTGGGAATTTGCATGATGTAGTTGTTGCTGTACGTAGATGATAATGAGCGATACAAACAAATTAATTAATTGTTGTTGTGTTGTGCTAATTAGGATTACAGTTTGCTCGCCTGTCTATGTAGTGACCAGAATAAAGTCATGTAATGTTATCTGGCAGTTAGACCCCTCTCCACCTTTATAAAGTACTCTGAGACGCGTATTAGCATACAGGATCCACAAAATCAATTATTTAGATTTCAGAAATGATTTACTGTAGAGTAAAACTCCTAGTATGGATTGCTACCTTGTCGTTGTTAAGAGGCTTGTGTACTTCAATGAAGCTGTGAGCTATACCATGTATTGTCACCTAAGATAGGCAGGTCATAGCAGAGAAGTCGGACAAATTGCTATCCACTGGAGAAGGAATTGGCAACCCACCCCAGTAACTTTGCTAATATAACTTTATGGACAAGCACAACCAGAGACAGATGGACCCCTCAGGTCAGAAGGTGCCTACCACATTACTGAGGAAGAGGAGAAGGCAAATACAAGTAGCACCAGATCTAATGAAGTGGTTGGGCCAAAGCCGACAGGATACCCAGCTGCAGATGTGTCTGAAGGGGAAAGGAAAGTCCGATGCTGCAAAGATCAATTCAGAATAGGAACCTAGAATGTTAGCACTATGAGCCAAGGCAAACTGGATGTGGCCAAACATTAGATGACAAGGTTAAACAGTGGTATCCTGGGAATTAGTGAACTCAAATGCACTGGAATGGCCCAATTTACATCAGACAACCACCAGATCTTCTATTGTGGTAAAAAATCCTGTAAAAGATATGGAGTAGCTCTCATAGTCAATCAAAGGGTGGTCAAAGCAGTGCTCGGTTACAACTCAATAAATGACAGAATGATTTCAATTCAAATTTAAGGCAAGCCATTTAACATCACAGTGATCCAAGTCTATGTTTCAACTACGGATGGTGAAGAGGATGAAGTTGTCCAGTTTTTCCTAGATATTCAACATATCATAGTTTTAACTCCAAGACAAGATGCTTCTCTCATCATAGGAGCTTGGTTATGTAGGGGATCAAAAGATAACTGGATAATCAGAGATTAGTTATATTCTGTCAAGATAATTATCTGGACATAGCAAACATCCTCTTCCAACAGCCTCCGACACAACTCTACACATGGATATTACCAGATGGACAATATAGAAATCAGATTGACTATATACGTTGCAGCCAAAGATGGAGGAGCTCTATACAGTCAGCAAAAATAAGACCTGGAGCTGACTGTGGCTCAGACCATGAGCTTCTTATTGTAAAGTTCAGAATTAAACTGAAGATAGGGAAAATCACCAAACCAAGCAGACATAAAATAAATAATATCCCCTGTGACTATGCAGTGGGGATAAAGAATATATTTAATGGACTAGACATGGAAGATAGGGTACCTGAAGAACTTTGGACTGAAGATTGCATAATTATCCAGGAAACAGCAACAAAGAATATCCCCAAAAGAAAGAAAATAAAGAAGGAGAACTGGCTTTCTGATGAGGCTTTGAAAGTAGCCCAGAAAAGAAGGAAAGTGAAAGGTGGTGGTGATAGGAAAATATTTGTCCAACTGAATGCAGAATTCCAGAGGATAGCAATAAGAGACAAGGAGACTTTCTACAGTGAGCAATGTAAAGAGATAGAAGAAGATAACCGAATGGATAAGTCAAGAGAGCTTTAAGAAATTTGGGGATCTCAAAGCAACCTTTCATGCCAAAGTGGGTGTTATAAAATACAAAAATGGCAGGGAGCATCTTAGCAGCAGTGATGAGCTCAATAGTTTGTCCAATGAACTGCAGCCAGACATCTTGGAGAGTGAAGTGATATGGGCCATTGATTATCTTGCAGATACCAAGGCTGCTGGCGTTGATGGAATCCCAGATGAACTATTCAAAATCCTACAAGATGATGCTATGAAAGTGTTGCTTACCTTATGCCAGCATATATGGAAAACTCAACAATGGCCAATAGACTGGAAAAGGTCAATCTACATCTCAATTCTAAAAAAAAGACAGTGTCAAAGAGTGCTCCAATGTAATGCTTAAGATCCTACAATATATGGACTGGGAACTACCAGATATACAAGCCGGGTTCTGCAGAGGAAGAGGCACAAGAGATCATATTGCCAATATCCGCTGGATAATAGAAAAAGCAAGAGAGTTCCAGAAAAGCATTTACTTCTGCTTCATAGACTGTTCTAAAGTCTTTGACTGTGTGGATCATAACAAAATGTGGCATGTCCTTAAAGAGATGGGAGTACTAAGGACTAAGGAGAACATATTAGGACATTCTACAAAAAACAATAGGAAACTGTACAAATAACACTACAGAATAGATGAATACAGATAATGGAAGTAATACTAGGAAATTAAACAAACAATAGGATACATTTAGTATCAAAAACACATTTTTTGGAAGTGGACGCATATGTAGATGCTGTAAAGAATTTACATTAGCACAGAAAATATTAAAAATGAATAGAAAATAATTTGGGATAATTCACATGGGCACAGAAACATTCAAATAATCTTTATAATAGTATAACTCATATACTTTTGATTCTGTTATCACCTCAAGTTTAATAGGAGTCATATAATATACACAAATTATTACACTTATTGATAAATCGCTTGAGCACAAACCTATTTATGGAACTATGATAATAGAACCATTATATTAACTATATGACATTTAGGATAACACCTCTAAAATACACATTATTTATCACAAATTTCCCAGAATGATATACCGTATATACTCGAGTATAAGCCGAGTTTTTCAGCCCTTTTTTAAAGGCTGAAAAGGGCCCCCTCGGCTTATACTCGAGTCCCTACCCCTGTGTCTCTCTTACCCCCCCGTGTCTCACTTACCCCCCGTATCTCTCTTTCCCCCCCCGTATCTCTTTCCCTCCCCCTCCCTTATAATCCTCAACCCCCCATCCTCATCCCCCCATCCTCATCCTCAACCCCCTATCCTCAACCTCCCATCTTAATCCTCAACTTCCCCATCCTCATCCTCAACTCCCCCATCCTCATCCTAAACCCCCCTCCTCATCCTAAACTCCATCCTCATCCTAAACAACCCTCCTCACTTTACCCCTCTAATTACACCCCCCTCTTCCATATGCGAATGACGTGACGTCAGATGCGCGTCATGTCATTGGTATTAGCCGAGTCAAAACGCAGCAGGAAGGAACGCGGAGGAGCAGCTGCAGATATAAGGTAAGTGAGGGTAAAGGGAGAGGGGGAGGTAATTAGAGGGGTAAAGTGAGGAGGGGGTTTAGGATGAGGAGGGGGGGTTGAGGTTGAGGATGGGGGTTGAGGTTGGGGGGGTTGAGGAGGGGGGTTGAGGATAAGGAGGGGGATTGAGGAGGGGGGTTAAGGAGGGGGGTTGAGGATGAGGAGGGGGGTTGAGAAGGGAGGTTGAGGATGAGGAGGGGGGTTGAGGAGGGAGGTTGAGGAGTGGGGTTGAGGAGGGGGGTTGAGGAGGGAGGTTGAGGAGGGAGGTTGAGGAAGAGGATGGGGGTTGAGGAGGGGGATTGAGGAGGGAGGTTGAGGAGGGAGGTTGAGGAGGGGGGATAAGGAGGGAGGATGAGGAGGCGGGTTGAGGAGGGTGATAAGGGAGGGGAGGGAAAGAGACACAGGGAAGGGAGGGGGAGGGAAAGAGACACAGGGAAGGGAGAAGGGGCAGAGACACAGGGGAGGGAGAGGGGAGGAGAGACACAGGGGAGGGAGAGGGGGAAGAGACACAGGGGAGAGAGAGGGGGACACAAGAAAGGGGCACAGAGGGCACACAAAGGGGGACACAGAGGGCACCACAGGGACATAGGGGGCAGCACATTTCCTACCCTCGGCTTATACTTGAGTCACTACGTTTTCCCAGTATTTTGTGGTAAAATAGGTGCCTTTGCTTATACTCAGGTTGGCTTATACGGTATATGGTTTATATTGTATAAAAATAAGGATTTACATAGCACAAATTTATTCATATAGTATTTTTGCATTAGGGATAATTGGGATCTCACTAATCAACAAGATATATATCAGCATTAATACTTGTGGACCATTTTTTGGAAGATGTATTATAATGAACAATTATGTTACTAACAACCTGGCGATTTTTCTCTAACCATATATATATATAGTGAGCTGAATGGAGCACCAAAATATACATTGGCCCCTTAGCTGTATTATAATTGTGTTTCATTGCAACATGTAAACATCCAACTATAAGTAAACTATTTTTAGCACACATTGAAGTTAACCTTACATCTCTACATCATTAATCTGAAATTAAGAATGAAATATACATAAATATTGTTTATCACGCCTATCCGAATTTACATTTGGAAATCCCTATACTTACCCACTTTCATGGAGACATGAAGGTAACCAAGGCAACTAACTTATACTATAAATAGGAGACGGAATCAGTGTTCTCGCTTCTCACTTTGAAAAAGTCGTGCCCCCTAGTGTCAAAACGTATGTCAGGGCATGCGTCTGATGTCAGACGCCATAGCTTAGACTGGATGATGTTATCAGAGCTTCGTAGTAACTTAGTTCTGAAACTGAACTAGACTAATACCAACTACCAGACCAAGGGAACTTATACCAGACATTTAGATCAGTTGAATCCCAGAATAGGAAACCCTGTGGGGAGGGGGTACTTATCAAATTTATAAGTACTTACCTCCGTTAAACGTCCATTTTAGAGTTTCCAGACTCCCAGCTGTTCATTAGTTTTGCCCTACAGTTTCCCACAGGATTTTTCTTAAGTAACTGTAGAAGGCAGTTTCCCCTGCTCACTGAATCAGACTTAGTAAGTTGTAATATGCTTATAAACTGGGAGATCCCTCATAACATCTGAAGGATTTCCTTCCTCTATAGTAGAGCATTATACGGGATATACCAATATGAACAGAGGGGAAGTAAGGACATTGCTCAGGATATAAAAAACATTGATCAAAAGAATATATAGCACACAGGGCTCAGGATATATAACAAAAATTACCATTGATTCAAAGAACATAGAGCACACAGCGCAATTTTATTTTCAGCTTTGGTCCAAAAGGAAGCACATAGTGCTCCGCAAATAATTTACTAAGAAAAAGCATATGAAATACAAACTAACAAAAAGTGTATGATACATTGTGACTATTATTAAAAATTGGCTTTTGATTTAAAAAAAAATAAATATAGAATACATAGTGCAATTCCATCTTTGGCTCCTGTTCAAAAGGAAGTACCGTACATAGTACTCCTAAAAATAAATTGCAGAAAAGAAGTGCATGGCATATAAACTAATAGAAAATGTATAGCGTTTGATAGCTTGTGACTACCATTACGTAGTATACAAATTAAAAGAGTATACAACTGAGCCAATAACAAAAATGTCCATAATATTGTTAAAAGGTAAAACACATAGTGCATTCTATATTAAGCAAAAGGAAGGCACATAGTGCATTATATGTTAATAAAAACTACTGGCACATAGTGCATTAATTCAGTATATATATATATATATATTAAGCAAAAGGAAGGCACATAGTGCATTATATGCTAATAAAAACTACTGACTCACAGTGCATTAATTCAGTATATATATTAAGCAAAAGAGAAGGCACATAGTGCATTATATGCTAATAAAAACTACTGGCTCACAGTGCATTAATCAGTAACTAATATATTGCTGATGAAAATTAAGTCTATGTCCTGAGATGAATTTGGAAATAGAAATTATATGTAGATAAAAGAAATCTATTTATAACAATTGACCTCAAATAAGAGAAGAAAAACAATGTTTTGAACGCTATTTATGAATGGGAGTAATATAAAAGGAAACACAATGTACACTGACTATCAAAAGAATGAAAATCAAATCTTTGAATAAGAAAGAAAAAGCATTAGCATGGAATGCATTATTCAGTAACCAACTAATATATCTTGGAAAACATCTAATAGGTTATTCCAAAAGGAACTTGGAAATATCAACTCTACAAGTACCAAATGGATTCACTCATGATATCTGGATACAAACGACATAAAAGTAAGCACATAGTGCATTTAATAAAAGAGGCAAAATAAATCCTTGAGCGCATAGCATTCCCTGTGAAGAGGAAATAATAAGGAAGCATTAAGTGCATTATCCATCAAAATTTACAATCCTAGAGCACATAGTGCAGATTTCAGTTTTAAATATGTTCCAAAGAAACATGATGTGTAATATTCAATAAAAAGTCTGGTAAAGAAATACTATCTAATATTAAATTAACAAAGTTTACTAATGGAAACATCTACATACATATTGAAAATCAAATAATGTTATGTATCTCTGAAGATATAGTCAAGCAATTATAAAAGAGTAAATATAAATCATCCATACATATAGGTTCAAGATAAAATAAGGATACTGACATAACTGTTCAGTCCCCTATCTCAAAAAAGAAACCCAAGTGGGATGCTGGATAAAGGGATTCAATAGGAATGATTTTAAAGTGGTTTCCCCTCCCCTTTTTTAATGTTTTAAATTCCAATAAAATATATTAAAACTTTTTTTATTTTTTCTCTAATTTCTCTCTTCGTATCCACCTTATTTATTCAATTTATATGCAGAGTACATCATGCGTAAGGCTGGACTGGATGAATCCAAAGATGGAATCAATATTGCTGGAGGAAATATTAACAATTTCAGATACGCAGATGATACTACTCTGATGGCTGAAAGTGAGGAGGAACTAAAGGACTTATTAATGAGGGTAAAAGAAGAGAGTGCAAAAGATGAAGATCATGGCAAAAGGCAATCTCAGTTCCTGGCAAATAGACATGGTAGAAGTGGAGGCAGTGACAGTTTTTTTTTCTTCCTTTGATCCACATCTCTTCAGATGGTGGCTGTAGCCGTGAAATTAAAAGATGTTTGCTTCGAGGGTGGAAAACTATGGTAAGCTTGGACAAGCTAGTAAAAAGTAAAGATATTACACTATTATCAAATATCCGCATAGTTAGAACTATGGTATTGCCAGTAGTAACATACTGATGTGAGAGCTGGACCAGAAAACTGCAAGAAGATCCAATAAGTCAATATTTTAGAGAATCAAGACAAACTGTTAACTCAAAGGTTTGATCATGAGGCTGAAGTTAAAATATCTTGGCCATATCATGAGAAGACAGGATTCTGTAGAGAGGATTTAGATGCTAGGTAAGATTGAAGGCACATAAAGAAGGGTATAGCAGAAGCGGAGATGGATATATGAGGTAATTGAAGCAATGAACATGAACTTGATGGAGCTCAGAGAGACAGTGACAGATGTGCCTGGCATGATGTGGTCCATAAGGTCATTGAGAATTGGACATGACTGAACAACTAAACAACAACAAAACTGCTAGTATAATGTATAGCCTGTTTTTATGCTCTTTAAAATGAAATCTTCCGGTTGGGGTGATTGTAGCAGCCTCATTTACGATGTACAAACTGAACTTCCTGTGCATTCAAAATCCACACCTTCTCAGAAAGTTGGTCAGCAGAAACCAACATAGTTGATTTCACAGCAGCAAAATTATATAAAGAAAATAATAAATTGGAAGTTTATTATTATTATTATTATATATTTATAATTTGATAAATTATGTATATTTTTATAAAATGCTTTATTATATATTATTTTAATACAATCTATATACTACTTTCAATTCATTCTTCAAAATAGTTTATTTGAAATATATCACTATAGATTAGGTTTCATGTCTGGGATTAGAGTTAAACTTAGATTTAGGTTTAGTGTTAGGGTCGAGGTTTGGACTTTGCTTATTTTAGGGTAATGTTATATTTTCTCTAAATCAAATCAACAAAAGCATCTAAAAACAAGTGCAATTTTTATACTAAAACAAACAAAAATGCTTTTAAGATGTTCTAAATTTTTCGTATACCACACCACAACATTATACATGATACCAATATGTTTCTATAAAGTTAAAATAAAATACAATAAATGCTTTAATTTGTATGAATTTATATACAGTTGTGGCCCTTTTCATTGTTCTCTTATAAGGACCTTCTTGATAATAAGCATATACCCACAATCGGTAGGGGGTTTGTAGAAGATAACAATAGAGATGCCAGGACAGTATACAATGACATACCTTATGATTTGTTTTTGCACATTATCAATATCAACAATATCAAAACATAGAGACATACATTTGATGGCGGATAAGAATCAAGAGGTCCATCTTATTTGCCCATTTTGTCTACCTAAATAAGCATTGGTAGTGCCTTGTGCTTATCCCAGGCACGCTTAAATTCCCTATTGGTTTTTAACCCTATCGCTTCCACTGCTCTGCTTATCTACTAACCCTCTAACCTTCTACTAACTTTCTCAAATTACCCCTAAAAATCCACCCTTCAGATCACAACCTCTTGTCCTGGTTCTTCTTTTTCTGAAGGTTCTTCCATCTGGATCTCTAATAAATCTGTTGATATATTCGCAGGTTCCTAATATACCATATCACACTCTAAGTCAGTGCGTCCCAAGCATTGTTTTTGATGAACCGCTTAAACATAGATAAGGGTCTTCATGGACCACCTAGTGATTTTTCCTAACCCCTCCTTAAAATTATAAAGCATTGGAGTACAGCCAAGTAATTCTATATCTAGAGCTTTCTTTGCAGCTTTTTATAAATTTTTATTCATTTTCTTAATTTGTTTTCATGAGTATTTTATAATTGTCTTGAGGACCATCTTAATGGAGCTCACTTTTAGCCCTGGGACCACCATTTGGGTATGGTCTATACATATTAATCTCAAGCATATTAATGTAATTTAGTCTCCTCTAATCTATACATATTAATGTCATGGAGTGTCCTCTAATCTATACATATTAATATCATGGAGTCACCTCCAATCTATAACTATTATTGTAGTCTGGTTAGACGTTGCGCCTTTTAGACCCTGCACCATTTTTGTCACCCTCCTTTGAATTGCCCCTAATTTATTACTAACATTTTGGAGAACGGGACACTGTACCTAAGTGTGGTCTGACTAGGGGTCTATAGAGGGCTGTTAGTACTGACTTTACCTGCTAATAAATACTCTTCTGATACAACAAATCAGCCTAATGGCTTTTCCTGAAGCTTTGTTACGTTGTTTACTTACTTTCAAATCATACAATATAATAACTTCTAGTCCCTTCACTCTTCTATTTTGCAGATTATATATACAAAAATATAGTACTACAATGTGTCATTACTATTATTTACTTTTCATAAAACATGCATTGTAGAAATGTTTGAACTACATTGTCCCTTTAACTACATTTCTGGTTCCACTTACAAACGCTGCCCAGAGAGTATTAAAATCTAATGTGAAAATGAGTCGCAGAAACTCTTCCCATAATGAGGAATCCATATGTGGAGCGTATGACTGTACTCTGCGGAATTCCTCAGTGCAGGTGACATATACACTGTGCTCTGTGCTATACCACACAAAGACTCAAGGTTCTGCTTTAGGTTTCTTCTATTTAATGTGATATATTACTAAATAAATCACTAGTCAATCCTCGCATAGATACTGTGTCCAGTTCTGGAGACTGTCCCGTTAAGTGGATATTAATAAATTACAAATAAATCAAAGGAGGGTGACTAAAATGGTACAGGGTCCTGAGATCTAATTAATTTATTGTAATTGATACAAAAAAAAATATATATATTTTTAGAAATTCTATGTTTTACTACATAAACAAGTGACTAAAATGCAAAGCTTATTCTCTATTGTAACTACCTCTGTGTCTTGCTCCTTCTCGAGACCGGCGGTTCCTGCTCTCTGTGTCCTAGCGCTGGTCCTGAAGTTGGTATCAGTACTTGTGCCAGGGGGGTACCAGTCCATACGACTGCAGGATGCTGTGCTCTCTGGGCTGCTGCGTTGCCTGTACCTCACTGCAGGTACTTGAGGTCTCATTGCAACAGTTCAAGTGCTGCTTAAAAACTCAAGCTGCCTCCCCCCTGCTGCCTGCCCTGGGGGGGTCTCTCTGACCAGCCAAGCCTGCCCATGTGAGCCATGAGTGCTGAGTGCCAGGGGATCTCTAGCAGGACAGCTGTGCCACCTGCTGGTCACAACACTTACTGCAGGTACAACGTTTATAGTGATGGGTTACAGCAGCGTCTCTCAACCCTTACAGTGCCGCAACTCCCCGACAAAACTTCCCAAGCCGTGGCGACCCCAAACAGCAAAACTACAGACCAGAATACACAAAAAAAAAAAGACATCGACTATGGCTCTAGATGACCCCCGGCAAATCGTCAGTCGACCCCTGACGGGGTCGCGACCCACAGGTTGAGAACCACTGGATTACAGGAATATGGAGGTTTCTTGGATGTTACTAGGTATATAATATCCCTGTGTATCTATTTACTGACATGTAGTTTATTTTATTGTATGTATAACTTAATTTTTTAAATGTAATAACATCACATATATAGTTGTGAGCGTACGAGTCGTTGCTCACGTTTGCGGGCTCGCGTAGCGAGCCCGCGGCCCTCGCGAAGCGAGGTCACTGGGCAAGGGCCTCAGTTGCTGGCATGGAGCGCCGAAGGCGCTCCATGCCAGCAACTGAGGCCCTTTGCGAAGCGAGGGCCTCAGTTGCTGGCGAGGTCACTGGGCACGGGCCTCAGTTGCTGGCATGGAGCGCCGAAGGCGCTCCATGTCAGCAACTGAGGCCCCTCGCGAAGCGAGGGCCTCAGTTGCTGGCGAGGTCACTGGGCAAGGGCCTCAGTTGCTGGCATGGAGCGCCGAAGGCGCTCCATGCCAGCAACTGAGGCCCCTCGCAAAGCGAGGGACTCAGTTGCTGGCGAGGTCACTGGGCAAGGGCCTCAAACCCTCGCAAAATTCACGTCGCTACTCAAAAAACACGACACACAAATTACGACACTCGCAAAATTCACGTCGCTACTCAAAAAACACGACACACAAATTACGACACTCGCTAAATTTTACGAGGGACGCAAACAACGTACGAAACACGTTAGCACACATTACGACCTCGCAAACATCGGACGCAACACGCCGACATACAAACATTTAAAACACAATACATACACACAGCACATACATAAAAAACTTACCTACACCAAGAGGGAGCACCCAGGACCTCAAAAATGCAACTTACACCTCGATTTTACTCGAAATAAAACAGTTTAGAGACTAAAAAAAAATCTAAGCGAGAGAAAAAATGGCCGCCGAACAAAACGAAAACGAGGCTACAGCACTCTAAACTCGAAAAACACCACAAAACACCTACGGATATTCCGATACAGACCTATAACACACATTACTCGCCATTTTACACCAATGCGGAAGTACACGACTACGCTAACGGTTTGGTCTCGCGCACGCACAGTGTTACACTGCACACATTCAGCATGCTTATACAGCAGCTCCACACCACTAATGCTGCAGCAACATCAACACAGATTGCCAGCTCTTCATCACAATGCTTCAAAATAGGTACACTATATTCATTTACTAATTTAGCTACCTTACAATTTCATTGCCGTCATTTTTTGACGGGCAATTCGCTAGTTTTAATATATTATACACTTAGACAAATAATTATTTTTTCTGCCTAATAAAGATCGTTATTTGAAGTGTATTTTTTTTTTTAGTTACGAGAAGTAATGGATTGTTTACCAAAGAAACAATGTTTCTTCTTGCAGCAGCATTAAAGGGATGTGGAAATGTTGTGCATTTTACCAGGTATATAATATCCCTGTGTAGCTATTTAGTTTTATGCACTTTATTTTTTCAAGAAGTGCTTATAAGTTTTGTACCTGCAAGTTGTACCTATGTGAGTCAGCCCTCTGTAGCTTATGCAGCTCAAAAATACACAGACTGGGCAGTGAAGGGTTTCAAATTAGACTGTCAGTGACCTCTCTAAAACAGCATATTGCAGAATGCTGAAACTGATTGGTTAATTTGAGACACTGCACATCCTATACTTAGAAGTATACTGTCTTCATGAGCTGCAGAGGGGAAAACAGGAACTATCTGTATGGTTTTAGGCAACAAAAAAACAAACAAAGTTTATAAGCACTTCTTAATAAAATAAAGTACATAAAAGTAAATAACAATTTATATTCCAAACATGTACACAATACACAGATATTGAAGTCTAGGGATAACAATATAAATAAAGAGTAGTTATCCACCCTTGTCTTCAGAATATAGCAGAATCTTCTTGTAAATCAGTCTATACTGGAGTTCTTTAAGATGATTATTTTTATAGAAGAGTAATTCGGTATATTCTCGGTCTGGTTCTTCTTTTGTGCTACTATCAAAAAAACTGTGTTTCAAAAACTGAAGAATGTGCCAAAACCTAGAGTAGAAAAAAAGGAGAGTGCATAGATTATTATTATAGATAAAAAGTGAATAAGATGAATGTCATACCCAGGGCCTGACTGGACTGTTTTGGACTATGGCTTGGGCCTGGACTGGAAATAAGTTATCCTTTTTATGGTTAAAGTTATGTATTTTTTATTGCTTATGGTTAAAATATG
This sequence comes from Discoglossus pictus, assembly GCA_027410445.1. Lineage (NCBI taxonomy): Eukaryota > Metazoa > Chordata > Amphibia > Anura > Alytidae > Discoglossus > Discoglossus pictus. The sequence goes on from CM050168.1 coordinate 168,027,311, forward strand.
ATTACACTGTTATACTGTATGTATGTTGATTTATGTATTATGTTTTATGTTCTATGAATTTCAGTGTTGTTATCTGGTGATAATTCACTCAGCTTACCTAAATATAATCAACAGGATGAGATTAAGATCTGATCTCATCAGAGGTATAGGGGTTCCAAGTAAGCAAGGGGCAGCCAATTATTTAGGGATTGATTGATTGGCCAGCCTGTGTGCCAGAAATGGTATGATAGTGGTATCTGTACTTACATAGACAAGGTGTAAGTGTAATTCTGTGCATTAATCCTAATACTAAGGGAACACAATTCTGCTGGATAGGTTTGAACTAGGTTCTTACCAAGTCCAATTGAAGTAGCAGATTGACAATTGGTGGCAATGCTGGGACCTCTGTGGAGTACAGAAAGATGGCAACTTATAAAGAGATGCCTGGAACAGAGGAGGAGGAAGCTATCAGGAGATTCCAGAGATGGAAAGCAGTAATGCCAGAGGATATTACTATAGAGCAGTTGATGGACCTAAGGACACAGATCATACAGGAGGTACAGAGGGAGTGGAGAGGGATAAGCAATGGCCCTTTCCCAGCTCCTGTGGATGGGGTTTGTTTATCCCCAGTAGAGACAGAGAATGTTCTGGTGACTGGAAAGGACTGTCAAGGAATGGGCCTTCTAAACAAATGGCTGGCATATCTGGGGCTATGGCCAGGTCACAAGCTAATCGAATGGCCAGAGGAACTGGTCGATGATGAGGTCACCCTGGAGGAGCAATATGCGTATTGGGTGGCACCTGTGGGGATACCTCATGGGGGTCCTGTTTTTCATTGAGGATGGAGGAGGCACTTTGGGACATTGTATATAGGGATCCAGATTTTGGCTTGGGGACTGAAAGAAGACAGCTGAGTTTGTTTTCCAAGCACTGTCAAATGCTTGGACTGGAGCCAGGCTCCCAGACAGCTAGCTTAATTTGGCATTTGATCCAGCAGGAGTTACAGCTGGAGGTGAATATGTAGACTTGCTAGATGAAGCATCCCTGGATGGGTCGTGGCCACCAAGTTGGGAGGGCTCATGCCAGTCAGACATGGAACAGAACCACCTAGCAGACACTACATTTTCCAAAGCTGGGTCAGAAGAGAAAGGTATGGACTATAGACATAGTGGGTAGGTTCCCTGGATAACCATTGTCCAGCTCTGCTCTCCAGACTGTACAGGAGGCACTAACAGCCGGTGCTAAGGGGCTGCCTGCATCTACACACCAGGCGGACTCAGATGGCGAGAGCCAAAAGGTTCTGTCTGAGGATCAAGAGACCAAAGAGCCAGAGGAAGGTGAGAGCTGTACCAAGACAGTGGTTCCAGAAGAAGGGGGCTGGGAGACAGTGAGCACCATGCAGCCCCAAGAAGTTGAATCCCCAAGCAAGGTCATCAGGAGGAGTACAGACATCCGGCAGGTACAGTCCTCACTGGAAATACTTTTTTATTGGGTCTCTAAGGAGACTGTTTTCCCTAATCGAGGTGGAAAGAAGGGACATTGGCCCTGGCTTTTGGGGGGTGCCAAAGAATCTGTTGATGTACCTTTAATACTTGAAGGGAGGGGCCACTGGCCAGGCTTTTTGGGAGGGGGGTTAGCTACTGAACTACAACAGCTTATGCCAGAACTCTGGCACGTATGACACCAGAGAAGGGCACTAGCCCACTTTGCAACTGCTGCATCTCAGTTCATTCAAGAGAAAGTTCATGACTGACAAAGGAAAACTTGTGCTCCTCAATTTTACACCTGGGACTGAGTACTGTTCTAGAATCAACAGACCAGAAGGTCTCCATGGCCTAGAATGAGAGGGTTTTGCTGGGACCCTCCCAAGTTTTTGCTGGACCTACTAGCCTGGATGTACTGTTTTCCCTGAACTGCCTTGAAGGGTGCAAAAGGACAGTGATCTTCATGCCGCAACAAGTTGCCAATCATCTGATGAAGATAATAGGCAGGATGTTGAATTGACAAAGGAAGGGGCAGTTGTCACTCCCAAGTCCTGACTGGACTGTTTCGGACTATGGCTTGGGCCTGGACTGGGAATAAGTTATCCTGTCTATCGTTAAAGTTATGTATTTTTTTTATTCCTTTTGGTTAAAATATGATTACATTGTTATACTGTATGTATGTTGGTTTATGTATTATATTTCATGTTATAGGAATTGTTGTAAAGAAAAATATTAGCTAGTCTGTAGGCTATTGCACCAGCCCATTATGTTAAATTGTTGTTATCTGGTGATAACTCACTCAGACCAACTAAATATAATCAACAGGATGATGTTAAGATCTGATCTCATCAGAGATACAGGGTTTTCTAAGTAAGCATGGGGCAGCCTATTATTTCGGGATGGGGCTTACTGATTGGCTAGCCTGTGTGCCAGAAAATTGTATAAAACGTGTCAATTAATAAAGGTATGCAGTGGTATCTGTACTTACATAGACAAGGTGTAAGTGTCATTCTGTGCAATAATCCTAATTCTATGGGATTATATGGTGTTCCTGATATGGTCTGCTGAAGCAAGTTCCTGGGCATGGTTCCTGTGTATGGTCCATCTTCTGCTATCAGGTGTACTAGGTTCTTACCAAGTTCAATTGAAGTAGCAGGTCGTGACAATGAACATAATAAATATATGTTTTGGGTCCTAAAGTTGACTTGAAGCTATAAATAAAAAAAATGTAATAGACTATTATTATAAAATATAGACTTAAGTAAAACATTTTTTTTAGAATGATAGCACTGCTGTGATAATTATATTTGCTAAGGTCCTTGGATTATGATATTGTTTTTATAAAGAAAAGAAGATCCTTATTGTACGGTTCTGTTAATGTGAAGATACCCAAGCAGAATTGTGGTATAGAAAGATTTTATTTGTGAGTATATTTTTACTATTCTTAATAAACCATCAGTTTTAAACATTCTCTACGCACTCTCCTTTTTTTCTACTACAGGTATACTCCCGTCACGCTACCCCTTTTAACACTGTTTTCTCTGTAATTTGCCTCTTTGAGTTAAACCCCACTCTAGTGCTGTTTTTTGTCCACCGATCCCTTTTACATAGTACATAGTTACATAGTAATTGAAGTTGAAAAAATATATACTTTTAGTTCATCAAGTTTAACCTTTTGGAAGCCCTGCTTCGCTATAACCCCCATGCGGACCACCATTTAACGCTCAGAACTGAATCACAGTGACATCCTAGACAGTGAATGGGCCACAAGAGTCCTACATTTCCTTCCTCCAACATCCTGAGACAAGGTACAGAATATTTTCTTAGTTCCCTTGTTTCTCATAATGTGGTTGATAATTGTCTTATTAAATCTACATTCATTGTAATTTTTTGTACTGTTTTACAGAATATGAGTGAGAGCAAGGAAGACCAGGGCAAGTTGAAGCACCAGAGCATTGCTCTGGATGTGAAGATGCAGGTGCTGGACTGCTTGGAGAAAGAGGAATGACAAGTGGACATTGGAGCAGATTTAAAGTTGCCAACCTCCACAAACTGCACCATACTGAAGAACAAAGAAAGATACAGTCTTCAGCACTGCATCTTCAGCAAAGAAGATTATCCACTCCAGATGCTACGCCTTGGAGGAGATGGAGAAGCTGTTGTCCATCTTGATTGACAATGAACTTGAGTGTAACATGCCTCTCAGCAAGGCCATCATAATGGAGAAGGCTAGAAGCATATACTGCATTATCCAGAGCCAAAAGCCAGATGTGACAGAGAGTTTCTCAGCCAGCAGAGGTTGGATCAACTTCTTCAAACGAGGAATAACCTCTACAACATAAAGATCACAGGAGAAGTGGTGAACACTGACACCGAAGATGCTGTGGCCTTTCCAGCCCCTTTGAAGAACTTCATAGAAAGAAGCGATTACCCTCCTGAACTGGTGTCCAATGTGGATGAGACCGGCATCTTCTGTAAGTGAATGCCAAGCCGCAGGTCCATATCACAGGAGCAGAAGAGAGCACCAGGGTTCAAAATGGCAAAAAAAACGGCTAACCCTTGTTCTGGGTGGGAATGCCAGTGATGATTTTAAGATTGCTGGTCTACCACTCAAAAACACCTAGATCAATGAAGGGCATACTAAAATCCCCTTTGCTGGTCATTTGGCAATTCAACAGGAAAGCCTGGATCACCATGGATGTCACTAAGAATTGGTTGAGAGAGCGTTTTTGCCCAATGTTTCAGTGCTATTGCAGGTGCAAAGGGCTTGAGACCAAAGTGTTCATGTTAATGGACAATGCTCCAAGCCACCCTGCCAACTTGGCTGAGCTCCATTGCTGCATCACAGTGGAAGGAGTGTTCTTGCCACCCAACATTACTTCACTTATCCAGCCTATGGATCAGATGGTCATTGCAACCTTCATTGCCTTGTACCGTTGCTGCACATTCCTCCAGCTCATTGACCAGACAGATAGCAAGGACAAACAATTAATGATGGATTTCTGGAAGAAGTATACCATCATGCAGGCCGTCACTAACATTGATTTGTGTCAAGCTGTGTGGAGGAAAATATGTCCAGAGCTGTATGTGAATGTGCAACCAGAACAGCCCACCATAGACGAGATAGCGGACCTTGTGAATACAGCTAGACTGGGAGATGTGGATGACAAGGACATAGAAGACTTGGTGTAGGCTTCAGACAAGAGCCTGACCAACGAGGACCTCCAACAACTGGCAGAACAGGGCATTGAGGAAGCCAAGGACAGCAGTGACTCTGGCACGGAGGAACATAAACAACTTATAGCCAAGTTCCTCAGCAAGACTTTGAGTTCCATCCATGGCTTTATGGCTGATTTCGCACCAATGATCCAGACACTGGGAGGAGCAGAAATGTGAGACTCAGCGTTATTGGCGCAATGTCTTGCTACCAGAATCTGCTGGATGTGAGCAGAAAACAGAGACAAATGTCTGGAGCCAGTTTGTCACCAAAAAAGTCAGGTTGTAGGATAAGCCGGAAGCTTCCACATCTACCACTTAAAGGGAAAGTTTTTTTTTTATTGTGCTGTTTCTATAAATGTTATATTCATTTTTTTTTATTTTTCTCTTGTTGTTATGTTTGCAGTTTCTTCGAAATTCATATGAAGTTAAAAAGTTAGAAAATTCTATTAGTTTTGTGTCTTTTTTCCCCCCCATGAGTTCACCTATCCCTATCTTTCCTATGCAGTTTAGCTCTGTTTCGCTTAACACTCATATTACTCTTATTGCCAGGAACCTATCTACAGTGCTAAATGGGGTATTGCTGTATAAAAGTAAATAGATACACAGGTATGTTATGTATCTAGTAAAATCCAGAAACCTTCCATATCCCTTTAAAAGTTGACTTACACTGAAATGGCAAAAATAAAGCTCTATCGCGAGGTTTAGTGCCGAGCGTGTAGTTAGAGCGGAAAAGAGAACTATAGCGAATCAGCGCTCATTGAGGTAGTGTTAACCTGGGTTTTTCTGTATAGTGTAAACAAATACACTAAGCATTTATAGTGTGGGGTTGTTTTTCTGCTTCTCTGTCATGATATATTACAGGTAATAGAAGGGCTGTGAGTCTTATAGGTGTTTGAACTGCAACATATTGTTTTTTTTTGCTCTCATTGGTTTTAATATAAATCTGATAAAAAAAACACATTTACAGCGTATACTTATTTGCACTTCCTTTTAACTCACTAGTAAGATAAAGGTGGATCTGTTGTTTTTATTGTTATTTTTCTTCAATGAATATATTTTATTTTGCATGGGGAAAAATTGTTTGCAATGTATAAAACACGATTTTTTAAAAGGCATAATAGAACTTTTTAGATGGAAAAAAAAAATTCTGCATTGAGAGCTAAAGGAACTCCCCACTATAGCACAACCCTAATACAGAAAAGCCTCTCAGTGTTTGCAAACACACTCATGGAAACCAATCACCGGGTGTGTACTGATAGGTGAGAGATCAGGAGCTAACTGACCCGACACCCCGGGGTCTCACATGAGACCTCAGAGCCTGCAGGAACTGACAGATATCATTACTCATCAGGGGATAGCCCTGAGAGCCCCTCTCTGCAGAGCACTCTGGGATTGCTGTCCTGTCCTTACCCCCCTGTGATTATATTTCTAAGTAATTACAATTTCCCAAATCCTACTGGAAACCTGCTGCAACGTCACTGCCCTGTCCAGCTACAGCCTGCAAGGTAAATAGGTTATTGTTTATAAATATATATATATATATACACATACATACATGCATACATATAAACAAGCTCCCAACTGCTTGTCATTCTAACCAAAATGTTTGTCCAATTAAAAATGCATCACTATATACTGTATATATAAAGCACTATTAGGAAGGAAAATGTGATGAAGCCAGGTTAGATTTTATATATATATATATATATATATATATATATATATATATATATATATAACTAAAAACTAGCTTTATCACATTTTTCCTTCCTAATAGTGCTTTTTGTTATTTATATATATATTTTTCAAATAAAGTTTTTACACAAATACTTTTTTTTTATTCCGCAGTCCTTTTTCCAGTGAGCTGGCACTGCACCAACTTTTGGCCAAATTACATATTTCTGCTCCTGGGGTCACTGGTTTTGACAAAATTTGCCTTGCACTGACCTAGTCTCACCACTGAACTACAGAGGTGATTGATCATGTCAGGGTGCTAGACAGTGGAGGAGCTACTGCTAGTGCAGCAGGTGCAAAGTACTGGGGCCCATGGAAGGATAGGGATGGCAGATAATTATTTTATAGAAAGGTCAGATCACCATAGAAGTGTAATCATTTACATATATTTTGTTTTTTTTATTGACCCCTATGGGATATATAGAGAAGTTATAATGGGGGACTGAAATGATTTTGCTCCGGGACCCTATTTACTAGCTCTGCCAATGGTGCTGGAGATCACCAGGGATTTTTGCAACAGAGCTGCATTGGAACTCACAAATGAAGCCTCTGAAACATCACGGTGGTCAAATCTTCTCTGTATAGTTGTGAATAATTAAACTAGTTAATGAGCTAAACGATTCCAGAATGAAAATAAATAATTATAGACTTAACATTTTAACTTTTATATGCATGTGCTCCTTTCATAGGAGGTTGTATCATTGAAAACCAATGCAATTTCCATTATATCTATTTAAAGTACTGGCAGTTTTAGATACCACACTTCCTCTGCATTAAAGCTTTGCATATTAAAAACTAATGTATCTGCCCTTTGAGGACTAAAAACAGTTTGACAATCACTGATCTAGAGACTCATTTCCAGACATAATCTCTGTATTGCATATAAATATGAACTGAATCAACTTGATGGGTTCAAGGACCACTAAAGTCCTGATCTCATAATATGCTGTTTTGAAGATCTTGACTTGATAAAATGCTAAAGAATTATGTTTAAAGTTTAAAATAAACACAGTAAGTTAATGTTTTCAATTTTGCTTTAATGATAACATACATTTTGTCTTTATGTCTAAGGAAACCAGGAGGAACAGTAGACTAAAGCAAAGATCTTTATTAAGATCTGAAAGCCTAGATTAGATTGTAAGCTCTTATGACAGTAGGGCCCTAGACACTTTCTGTACCAGTGTGTAAACCTTTGTCACGTTTGAATCATGAACTTTCTGCACTTAAGAGTACAGAATAAATTTACGCTTATAAATATGTGATAATAACAACATCAACAAGCAGATAAGTAAATGATTGTCTAAATCCACAACATGGACACTGTAGTTGAAACAGTCATATAAAGCAGGGGTCCCCAACCCCCCGGGCCTCTGTTCAGCTGGGCCGTGTGCTGCAGAGAAGGACTGGGGTAAGAGCTGCGACAGCTCGGCCTCCCCATGCGGAAACGGTGGAGGAAGGAAGAGGAACGCGGGAAGGAAGTGACCATGGGCTCTGCTTCTGGTGCTAAACAGCTACCAATGGCAGCAGAGCAATGGAGGTCCTTCCTGCTGTAGTAACAGGGAGGAGGTCAGGAGAGACAGAGAGGCTGCCAACTCACACAGGACAGGAATCAGCAGGTGGGAAGTTAACCACTGAATAATGTGCAATATAACTTTGAATATGACCTGTGTGTGTATGTACATGTATGTGTAAGAATGTGTGTATGTATGTACATGTGTCTATATGTATGTATGGATGTGTGTATATATATAAATGTATGTGTGTATAGGTGTGTATATATATATATATATATATATATATATGTATATATAATGTCTCTCTGTATATAAATATATATATATATGTGTGTGTGTGTATATATATATATATATATATATATATATATATATATATATGTCTCTCTCTCTCTCTGTATATATGAATAATCAGAATATTGCAGTATATAGTGATTCCTTTTTTATTGTACAAACTTAGCTATATTATGAATACGTTTGTACAATAAAAAAGGAATCACTATATACTGCAATACTCGTGATTATTCATCTAGACTACGGGACACACATGGCTACCTCAATCTTTATATATACACGCATATATTTGTGGTGGACTTCCTCTCCCCTGGTGGTGTGGCCAAAAGCTACATCCAATTTGGTCTGCTGAAAGTGCCATGATCAAAGGTGTGCAATAAAAAGAAGGGGCAGGCTATTTAAGGGGCATGAGATGAGAATTACTTGGATGGATATATATATATATATATATATATATATATATATATATATATACACTAGCGACTTGCAAAAATGATGGCAATAACATTTGAAGCCATGACAATGATGTTTGCCACACAATGTAAGGCTTTTGCTCCTCTGTGGACCTTCGGCGCTCATTGCGTTGCTTCATGTCTCCCCTCATGTACTTCAAGTGTCCTGCTTTTCAAAGATCACCTTTGGCGAAGACAGTGTAAAATATATTTTAAAAAATGTGAGTACAGTGAATTAATAAAGTAATATGAATTAATAAATCAATATACGTTACCTATTTATATTTAATATGCAGCAATCAATATCCTGAAGAGCTAACAATCTATTTGGATTTTCCTGCATCTGAAAATGTACAGTTGGAGTGTTGATCATGTGAGGAGAAAGTGTCAGCAATGTGCCAAGTGTGCAGGGTAAATAGGCTGCGTGCACGGGGCCAAACCGTTTGTCTAGGAGGGTAAAGTGCCATTTTAGAATCTTAATGGTATGATTTGCAAGTTAGTGTTGTAAAATGGCGGCTTTTTTCTATGTGTTACTTGGCTCGCGAGCATTTTCCGTCCGTTGTAATGGAGAGATACAAAATATACCATTACAACGGACGGAAAATGCTCGCGAGCCAAGTAACACATAGAAAAAAGCCTCCATTTTACAACACTAACTTGCAAATCATTCCATTAGGATTCTAAAATGGCACTTTACCCTCCTAGACAAACGGTTTGGCCTTGCGCACGCAGCCTATTTACACTGCACAAGTGCCGAAACTCCTTAAATTCGACATAATTCACGTGCAACCTCACCCCCAGACATCCTGGCTGTCCCCCTGTGCTGTGTATTATGTTTTTTTTTTTTGTTTGTTTTTATTTTTCATTGTTTTTGGCTGTACGTGTTTCGGCCGTTAACTTGGTATCTTTGCAACCTCGTAATTATATATTTTTTAAAGTCCTGCAGATCTTTTTTTGCCGCTTTTCTGGGTTGTTTTCTACCAAGATTGTGGCGCCGTAGAGCCTCCACCTCCGCAAATGCGGACACTTGCTTCGCGAGGTTCACATTTTGGGCCGAACTGCGTCCCTCGCTTCGCAATGTTCTTTGCGAGCCTCTCGGTTGGTGTATTTTTTGTTATCAGAGGCGCTTTAGCGTTCATTGTAAGGTCTGAGGCGGCCATTTTTTCTGTCGCGTAGGGGATTTTCGAGTGTCTAAACTCTGTAAATTGGACTTAAATGTGCATGCAATCTGACTCCCAGACGTCCTGGCTGTCCCCCCTTGCTGTGTGTAATGTTTTTTTATTTTATTTGTGCGTGTATTTTGTGTTTTTTTTTATGTATTTCGCTGAGCGCGGTTCGGCCGCTAAGTTCGTATTTTTGCGAGTTCGTAATTTTTTTCCCTAAGTCCCGCAGCTAGTATTTTTTTGTGTAAGTCCGTATTTAGTCATTGCGTGTTATAGTTTTTTTTTTTTTTTTCAAAGCCCCGCTTCTGTGGCTGTTTGTAACCGCTTGTGAGGCGCCGAAGAGCCTCCACCTCCGCAAATACGGCCCATCGAATGGCGAGGGGCCCCATTTGCGGCCTGCAATTTGGCTCATTGCAGTCGACGTTGGAGCCTCCACCTCCGCAAATGCGGCCCCTTGCTTCACGGCCTGCAATGAGCCTTTGGCTCATTGCAGCCGACGTTGGAGCCTCCACCTTGGAGCTCTCAAAGCGTGACGACGATTCGCAGTTTGACAACTATTATATGTGATGTAATCCTGCTTCCTCAGGATATCATACTGTGATGAAATATGATTACAAAATGCGTAGGTTTGGGAGGGTCGCTAGTTTGCATGGCAGCACTGCTAATCATATTATATTTTTATTGTTACATTTTTATATTTGGAGAAAGTGGAGTGAATATAATTCCTTGCATTTTTCAGGTCTGTCCTAGGACCTAATAGTTCTACTTTAAGCACTGAAACCCACTTTTTATCTATTTATGGTACAGATGGGGGTGAAAAGATACATCTTCCTTCTGGTGTGGTCTTTTTTTTTGGCCATTAAAACTACAGTGGACCCTCAGTAATTGACTACCTCTAAACTTGTTGATTTTGGCATTTGATGAGTCTGGATAAAAAAACGTTGGTACTCGTTGTTACCTTGGTACCCATCACTCTTGCTAAAACTCATTGTTTTTGGTACTCCTTCTGCCGTCCGGAAGCGATTAAGGTTGAGTACCAAGGGTCCACTGTTATATGGATATTTTTTTTTTAAACAAATATCTTATTTATAAGTATATTATTAGATCGGTTGTTTTTTGTATAGCTTGGAAAATGCATCGATATCCATATGTAACTGCTGTTATAACAGGAAATCTTTTGTAAGTGTATTTGTATCTTCTTAATAAAATATTACCCTTCTGGATCACTACATTGTTGTGAAGAAGGGGCTTGTGTACCTCAATGAAGCTGTGAGCTATACCATGTAGGGTCACCCAAGATGGGCAGGTCATAGCCGAGAAGTCAGACATATCAAGTTCCACTGGAGAAGGAACGAGACACAACATGTGCCTGGCGTGCTGCGGTTCATAGGGTCACGGAGAGTCAGACACATCTGAACAACAAATAAAATATTGTTTTAAAATACAGCATTATGTTCGGCTCCACGCGCTCTTTTATTTCAGTTTCAGCTTTATTTAATAAAATATATGTATATATACTCTTTTGAAGAACAACACTTCAAATTATTATGATAACAAAACATAATATAGTGCTAATGTATTACCTTTTTATCTGCAATTCTGCAGCTGTCCAATAGAACATTTTGATTTCTACTGATCATCTTCCTGAGGTGGGATGAGACTTTGGATGCAGAGGAAGCTGCCTTATAGAAATGTGGCTGCTACAACTGACAGTACTTTCAACCAGACTAAGGGAAATGTCAGGGTTCCCTGGTGGTCCAAACTTGGTGCTTTAACTGCTGAAACCTGGCTCTGGTCAGTACTTGGATGGGAGACCACCTAGGAAAACCAGGAGCTGTATGCTGTGGCCCACTGGAGAAGGAACTGGCAACCCAACCATTCCAGTATCTGTCATGAATAGCAAGTGGATCATCATGGTGTATCCATGAGGTCACACAGAGTCAAACACGACTGAGTGAGACAAACACACAAGGAAAAGGTCATTAGTCTACAAAGACACTCCCTCCTAAGAAAGTAGCACACAGAAAAAAATATTTACAAGAGTACAAATTATTTACAAAAATGAGTTGCAAAATATAAGATATATAAGATATTTTACCGTCTATTAAGAGCATCACTTATTGATAGATAGCAGCTTGAGTACCAGAATATATCCCTGTGCTGACCCTGCTGCCTTCACTGGCACTGAATTGGGTACCGTAAAAACTAGGGGCGTGGCTACAGACTCCCCGCCAATCCAACCGCCTTCCCTCTAAGCCCCGCCTAAACAGTCCTGCAAGTCCGCTCCGCCCCCACCGCCGCGCCTATTGGGAAAGGTAGTCCAGGCGCTCCTTTCTCATAGATTAGATTTTCTCTAGGTACTACAATCCCGTGATGCCCCGCGCAGCCTGGCCCCACCCTCACTACCGCTTCCTGCTTCCTTAGTCTGGCGGCAGCTTCAAGTTGCCATAGCTGCAGCGTGACAGTTACAGGACGAGAAGAGACACCCCGGAGAGAGAAACAGGTGAGAGAGGGACATTCAAGGAAAGAGACTATTGGGAGAAAGGATGACTATGGGGAAAGAGACAGGTGAGAGGAGATTAGCGGAAAGAGACACCCAGGAAAGAGAGAGAGGAAGAGAAGGGGGGAAGAGGAGAGGTGAGAGGAAGTCTATGGGGGGAGAGAGAGAGGTGATAGAAAGACTATGGGGAGAGAGGTGATAGGAAGACTATGGGGGGAGAGAGAGAGGTGATAGGAAGACTATGGGGAGAGAGGTGATAGGAAGACTATGGGGAGAGAGGTGATAGGAAGACTATGGGGAGAGAGGTGATAGGAAGACTATGGGGGGAGAGAGAGAGGTGATAGGAAGACTATGGGGGGAGAGAGAGAGGTGATAGGAAGACTATGGGGGGAGAGAGAGAGGTGATAGGAAGACTATGGGGGGAGAGAGAGAGGTGATAGGAAGACTATGGGGGGAGAGAGAGAGGTGATAGGAAGACTATGGGGAGAGAGAGGCGAGAGGAAGACTATGGGGAGAGAGAGGCGAGAGGAAGACTATGGGGAGAGAGAGGCGAGAGGAAGACTATGGGGAGAGAGAGAGAGAGGCGAGAGGAAGACTATGGGGAGAGAGAGAGAGAGGGGAGAGAGAGAGGCGAGAGGAAGACTATGTGGGAGGGGGAGAGCGAGCGAGGCGAGAGGAAGACTATGTGGGAGGGGGAGAGCGAGCGAGGCGAGAGGAAGACTATGTGGGAGGGGGAGAGCGAGCGAGGCGAGAGGAAGACTATGTGGGAGGGGGAGAGCGAGCGAGGCGAGAGGAAGACTATGTGGGAGGGGGAGAGCGAGCGAGGCGAGAGGAAGACTATGTGGGAGGGGGAGAGCGAGCGAGGCGAGAGGAAGACTATGTGGGAGGGGGAGAGCGAGCGAGGCGAGAGGAAGACTATGTGGGAGGGGGAGAGCGAGCGAGGCGAGAGGAAGACTATGTGGGAGGGGGAGAGCGAGCGAGGCGAGAGGAAGACTATGTGGGAGGGGGAGAGCGAGCGAGGCGAGAGGAAGACTAAGTGGGAGGGGGAGAGCGAGCGAGGCGAGAGGAAGACTATGTGGGAGGGGGAGAGCGAGCGAGGCGAGAGGAAGACTATGTGGGAGGGGGAGAGCGAGGCGAGAGGAAGACTATGTGGGAGGGGGAGAGCGAGCGAGGCGAGAGGAAGACTATGTGGGAGGGGGGAGAGCGAGCGAGGCGAGAGGAAGACTATGTGGGAGGGGGAGAGCGAGCGAGGCGAGAGGAAGACTATGTGGGAGGGGGAGAGCGAGCGAGGCGAGAGGAAGACTATGTGGGAGGGGGAGAGCGAGCGAGGCGAGAGGAAGACTATGTGGGAGGGGGAGAGCGAGCGAGGCGAGAGGAAGACTATGTGGGAGGGGGAGAGCGAGCGAGGCGAGAGGAAGACTATGTGGGAGGGGGAGAGCGAGCGAGGCGAGAGGAAGACTATGTGGGAGGGGGAGAGCGAGCGAGGCGAGAGGAAGACTATGTGGGAGGGGGAGAGCGAGCGAGGCGAGAGGAAGACTATGTGGGAGGGGGAGTGCGAGCGAGGCGAGAGGAAGACTATGTGGGAGGGGGAGAGCGAGCGAGGCGAGAGGAAGACTATGTGGGAGGGGGAGAGCGAGCGAGGCGAGAGGAAGACTATGTGGGAGGGGGAGAGCGAGCGAGGCGAGAGGAAGACTATGTGGGAGGGGGAGAGCGAGCGAGGCGAGAGGAAGACTATGTGGGAGGGGGAGAGCGAGCGAGGCGAGAGGAAGACTATGTGGGAGGGGGAGAGCGAGCGAGGCGAGAGGAAGACTATGTGGGAGGGGGAGAGCGAGCGAGGCGAGAGGAAGACTATGTGGGAGGGGGAGAGCGAGCGAGGCGAGAGGAAGACTATGTGGGAGGGGGAGAGCGAGCGAGGCGAGAGGAAGACTATGTGGGAGGGGGAGAGCGAGGCGAGAGGAAGACTATGTGGGAGGGGGAGAGCGAGCGAGGCGAGAGGAAGACTATGTGGGAGGGGGAGAGCGAGCGAGGCGAGAGGAAGACTATGTGGGAGGGGGCGAGCGAGCGAGGCGAGAGGAAGACTATGTGGGAGGGGGCGAGCGAGCGAGGCGAGAGGAAGACTATGTGGGAGGGGGAGAGCGAGCGAGACAAAACACTTTAATGTGTGAGGGTGAACAGGACAGAATGTGAGTAAATTAAAGTGTTGGGGTGTAGGAGAGTGCTGTTAAAAGGAAATGAGAGAGAGAAAGAAGAAAATGTAGTGAGGAGAGGCAACAAATGAGAATATAGGATATGAGGGAGACGGGTAAGACCGCTATATATAGAGAGAAGGAAATAGACAGGTGATATGAGTGAGTATGATATAACCTGAGCAACGCAGGAAAGAGACGAGTGAGTGTCTCATATATATTTATATGTACACTAGCGACTTGCCCGTCAATAATTACGGAGCAATACAATTTGAAGCCATGGCAATGCTGTTTGGCACACAATGTTAAGCTTTTTATACTCTAAGGACCTTCGGCGTTTATTGCGAGCCTCTCCTCGTCTGTCCTTTGGCTCCTCTATATTTTTTTAAAATACTAATTAGGAATTAATTGAATAATTAATATAGTTTACCTTTTTCTAATTAATATATGTAACAATCAGTAGCCTGAAGAGGTAACAATCTCTTTTTATTGTCCTGCAACATATAATGTCCAGTGGGACTGTTGCTGGCCTGAGGAGATAGTTTTAAGAATGTCCCAACTGTGCATTAGAAATAGGCTGCATACGCCAGGGCAAACCGTTGCGTTATTTGTGTAAAGCGCTACTGTAGTAATGTTGTTAGTTGCAAGTTAGTGTTGTAACATGGCGTCATTTGTCTATGTGCTACGCGGCTCGCGAGCATTTACCGTCCTTTGCAATAGTGTAGTCTCGCGTCTCGTAAAAAAATAATAATAATAATAAAAAAATAATAATAAAAAAAAAAATATATATATATATATATATATATATATAATGTGTATGTATATATAATTATTTTTTATTATTTGTCCGTATTGGAGGAGAAGACGAATGGACAAGATGTGAGTGAGCTGGACATAATGCGGGAAGGGGGAAGCATAGAAACAATCTGGAGTTTGGTATAAAGACCATACATGTAACAAAATGGGGGGGGGGGGGGGAAACTTCGCACATTTGTGCGAATACAAACTTACAAGGAAGAAATATTGTAAGGGGTGAAACTGAAGATGTGGTAGAGAAGAGAGAGAGGAGTATGGATTGGTGTAAAACTACAGAAATAAAGTGGCTAAATGAACAAGAGGGAGGAAATTGAAATATGGAAGGAAGCATGGAAGGAAGCATGGATGGGAGGGAAGATGAAGGAAATTAATATGAGGTCCCGTCTTGTGCAGTGTGATAAATATGTGGAAGTCGTCCAGTGTTAGGGACAGTTGGTCTGGAAATTCAAGAATGCTAGATACCTACTGAATGTAATGAAACGTGCAGATTTCAGTTAGATAAGGAAATGGGCAGGTACATATTACTATTGTTATCTAGTATTAAAGTATATTAATGAGATGTTCTGAAGTCCTTCATTGCGTGAACGATGTATTGGGATATTTCCTTGAGAATGAAACTGATGCTACATACTCAGTTGTTTTTTATAGTTTTGTGTAGGAAGTGAGAGGAAAGGTTGTAGGAGAGTTAATGTATTGGTAGGTAAAGGGTGTGATCTGTACCCCAGATTTTGAGGAGACCATATTTCATTATTTTACATTTTGAAAACTGACCGTGACTAATGTTGTTGCTGAGACAAATGGCCCTTAAGGTTTCGTCTCCCTAAGGGTGGTAGGGGCTCTCCAGACATGGACTCCTTGCTTCCTGTGCCTTATAGAGTTCAGCTACACCACTGATGAGGCCTAACTAAGGCTTAAACATATGACTGGGGTTTGCAGTGTTTCTTATTCAGGGTAGTATTTCGGGGCATGAACTCTCTATTGGGTGAGACCAGACTGATATACTACTTGATATCCCTCCCTGTGAAGGGCACAAGTGAGGTACGAGGCTACTCTCAGAGTGGATTATCATGTCCATAGAACTAACCTATTAATGTGTTCTCTGAGCGCCCCTATTTCTTTCTTTTGTTGTGACTGATGTAAGGGTGCCATCTGACTTCTCATTTCGAACATATGGCTCTAGAGCGGAGTATATTTTCTTTTGCCATCCTGAATATGGATATGTTTCTAGTTATTAATATAGCAAAAATGGAGTCTGAAAATGGAGTGCCTTCTCCATACCTGGACCGTGACAAAACAATGGTGGGCAACTTGGTCTTATGAGGGCCGCAAACAGCCCAGGATTTCGGGATTTCTCTCCATGTGTATTCAAGCTCTCTCTTCTTTGTGACATTTTCCCCTGGTCATCATGGGCCAGAGTTGACCACCATGGACATAGATCAGAGGCTACTTCTGGATGAAGGCTGAGAGTCTGAAATCTGTGTCTGAGGTGCAGGGGCAGGTTGCCTGGCATTTAATGACTTGTGATTCCTTTGGGCTGGTTCTTTCTCATTTCTGTGGAGCTGCCAAACTGCTGCACAGCGCTTTTGGCAGAGTGTGGGCAAAGCATATGTAAAACATGGGTCTGTCTTGAGACATTTTCTGAGTCGAAGCAACATACTTAAGATGTACAGACCGCACCCAGCATAATGATTCAGGATTTTGCAACACAAGGTTTGCTGTAAGATGGGGAAGCTCTGGTTTTCTGGTCTCACCTCTGAGCTCTGTGTTCACCATACACACTTCCTCTTTGGTGCTCATGACTGAGCTAATTTCATCATCCACTTGAAAAGAATTTTAAAAAAAACGCAACACCATTTCCTAATTTCTGCTTTAGAAACTCTGAGAAGCTATAAGTAGACTTAGTATTACTCCCGCTTTTATTTCTTGATGGATGTGTGTATATATACATACATACATATGGCTCTAATGTATAATGTAGTTGGATTACCCGGTACCTGGATGCTGTACTCTCAGCCTGTGTGTAGGGGGCACTGGAAGCCTGCACTGCAGCTCATCTCCCCTAATAAAGACACCGGCTGCCTTTCCCAGTCACTGCCTTTTACATTAAGGAGTATTTTATTGTCTGACAGCCGGGTGCTCTGCAGGGTGCTGCCTGCTCCCCAGTGACTGAGTGATCGTTATGATGCTATTAATGAACATTTGGAGGAAAACAAGCTATATAGTTGCCCCTGGCACAGAATCAGTTTGTTATTCACAGGCCGTGGTGTTTGGAGACACTGCTGTGTGTGTGTGTGTGTGCGACCGCAGTCAGGGAGTCCTGGAATACATCCAGCCAGCCCCTTGTGGGATTATTAGATTCCTGTGTGTATAATATGCTATTTTGAAGAACTAGGCTTCAAAATATATTTAATATGTAATAAATTAAAGGCTATATTGTTTGTGTTATTTTGTAAAACATTGCATTTAATGAAGTTAATAAAAGACAATGTTTTAAATATACGGTTACAGTGGCTATTTCATCTCGCCAAAAATGACGGCAATAAAATTTGAACCCATGGCAATGCTGTTTGTAATAATGTAAGGCTTTTGCTCCTCTGAGGACCTTTGGCGCTCATTGCGAGCCTCTCCTCTCATGTACTTAGTTTTCCTCCTTTGCAACGATTACCTTCGGTGCTCATCGCGAATACAAATATAGAAGTACAATGTAAAATATAATATTTTTTTTTATTATAGTGAATTAATATGAGTTAATAAGATAATATAATTTACCTATGTATATTTAATATGCATCAATTAATATCCTGAAAAGCTAACAATCTATTTGGTGATGTTTAGACAGTCCCTGCAAATATCTGCCCACCACAACTCATGTATATCATTTCTGTAGTACTCGATGTACCAGCCAATCACAGATTCTCTCAGTAACATTTCAAAAAGTGCTTTTGAGAAAGTTTTTTTTTTTTTCATTGGCTAGTAGATCTAGTATCCGAAAGAAATAGACCTTTGCAGGGACTGTTTGGAAGATTTGTGTGAATGAAAACAGAGCTTTTAAATACTTGTTAATAAAATGATATTTAGATGCAAACACACACTTAGGGAGTTTATATTAAAGGCATATGGAAGTTTCCCTGTTTTTAGTATTAAGTAGTGATCTTTAAGTTAAGCTACATGAATGCAATTGTGCACCTTTTTTGTTTGTGACAATGTATTTGTCATTTTCTTATTTCTTTAGTAAAGCTGTATTGATGACATCTGCTTAGCGCCACAGAGAGGTGGAAACGCGTGTTGTGCCAGAATACAGAGCAGGTGCAGAGAAGTCACAGGTGAGACATCATCCACCAAGATGGTACTGACTGTACCTGGCATAGAGATGTGCCCCAGACTGCTCCGGCGCCAGTAACAGAACTCAAGGGTCCAACTGTGTTTGTAAAAATGAAAGTATACACACAGAAATATTTTAATATGATGGCAAATGAAGAAAGATTATCAGAAATGACAAACAGTGAAAGGGTATCATTTAACCAACAACATTTTTTTAATTGATATATAAGTTTCCTGGGTTCAACTAGGTATATAATATCTTTGCGTATCTATTTACTTTTATGTACTTTGTTTTATTAAGACGTGCTTATAAGCTCTGCTTTTACTGCCTAAAATCATACAAATAGTCCCTGTATAGGGCTGGATGTGCAGTGTTGTGTCCTAGCCTATCAGGGACCATGTCTCAGCAGCATGTTGCAGACTGTTGCTGACAGATGGTCACTGATTGGTCCATATAGTGCAGCAAAAAAGTGCAGAGTCTGTGTGTGCATACACTGCAGTGGGCAGTCCCATACAGGGACGATTTGTATGATTTTAGGCAGTAAAAGCAGAGCTTATAATCACTTCTTAATAAAATAAAGTACATAAAAGTAAATAC
The DNA here is from genome assembly GCA_027410445.1 of Discoglossus pictus. Classification (NCBI taxonomy): domain Eukaryota; kingdom Metazoa; phylum Chordata; class Amphibia; order Anura; family Alytidae; genus Discoglossus; species Discoglossus pictus. The sequence continues at coordinate 168,046,571 of CM050168.1, forward strand.
ATTCAGAGGTATTTTATATACCTAGTAACATTCCTTATGGAAGATTTATCAATGATCGCTAGAAAATGTAATAACAATATGAAGGTATTGACTACAACTGCAGTATGGTTTTATTGGTCTATTTAGGTACTAATTAACGATATAATCAATATTTAAACAATAGAACCTCTAAAACTTACATGTGAAGTTTAGTATTCTAGACTTCAGCTGATACATTGCTCTCCACCCTGTCAGGTTTCCAGGGGTGTATGCGTGGATCTGACAGCAGGTCTGGCCTGAAATGGGCCTTTATTTGATGACATTGTTTAACTCCCTCCTTTCCTGCACTGGTTTTTGCAGACAAATCTAGATCTGTCAGAACAGTTAAAAAAAAAAAAAAAAAATAGAACAGGCTTCTTGCCGATCCTCTTTCACCTACAAGACCCCTACAAAATGCTAATTGCAAATGTAAGCTTGAAAAGCTACATTGATTTGTGTTCTTCAAATACTGATTTTATTGATAAACACTAATTGAATAAACAAATTAATCTCTTCTTGACCAATATCTTCACTGGACACTGAAGAGACAAGTTTGCAATCGCCAAGAGTTAAAAAATAATTGTTTAATCCTTGCAAAAACTGCTTCCCAATTCACTTTTAGCCACTTGGGGGAGCAATTGCTTTTGGAACCAAGTCAGGATATCATTCAATTTGTGGTGTCAGAGCATAGCATGTCATTGTTACATAGTTACATAGTAATTAAGGTTAAAAAGACTTTCAAGTTCAACCTTTTAAGATCTCCTCTGATCTGCAATATGCGTTTTAGTTATTAATTAATTAGTTAATTGTTAATTAACTATTTGTTTATTTTTTAATTATTAATCCAGAGGAAGGCAAACAGAAAGAAAAAACAAGTGAGACTTAACCAATCTTCTCAAAGGTAAAAAATAAATAAATTCCTTCCTGGCCCCAGATACTGGCGATCGGATTTCTCCCTGGATCAATACTCTCTCTCTAATGATAACCCTGAATTCCCTTTTTAATTAGAAATAAATCCAGTCCCCTTTTAAAGTTATCTATCGAATCTGCTGTCGCCACCTCCTCTGGTAGAGAATTCCACAGATTAACCACCCTTACTGTGAAGAACCCTTTTCTTTCTTTAAGGTGGAATATTTTTACTTATAACCTCAAGGGATGTCCTCTAGTCAGTTGAAAACCACAAAAAGCTCCCTTGACAAATCTTTATACTGACTCTGGATGTATTTATATAAGGTAATCATATCTCCTCTTAGACGCCTTTTTTCTAGAGAAAATAAGTTTAATTTGGTTAGTCTTTCTTCATAACTTAGCCCCTCCATTCCCCTTATTAGTTTTGTTACCCTCCTCTGTACCTTTTCCAGGTCTAAAATGTCCTTTTTATGAAGTGGTGCCCAAAATTGTACTCCATATTCCAAATGAGGGCGTACTAGAGATTTGTATAGTGGCAGAATTATATTTGCTTCCCTTGCTTCTATAACCTTCTTAATACATGCTAATATTGTATTTGCCTTTGCAGCTGCTGCTTGGCTTTGAGCACTGTTACCTAGGTGGTTGTCCACAAGCACTCCCAAATCCCTTTCAATATCTGATACACCTATATTTGCTCCATTAAGATCATAAATTGAATGGCTATTTTTCCTTCCCAGATGCATAACTTTACATTTATTCGTATTAAATCTCATCTGCCATTTAGATGCCCATTCCACAATTTTATGTAAATCCCTTCGGAGGGAAAGCACATCATTATCTGATTTAATTACCTTGCACAACTTTGTGTGATCAGCGAAAATGGAGACACCACACTCCAATCCCACCTCTAAGTCATTAATAAATATGTTAAAAAGGAGAGGACCTAATACTAAACCATGAGGAACCCCACTTACCATATTAGTCTAATCGGATATGTTCCATTTACAACAACTCTTTGCTTCCTGTCTTTTATCCAGCTCTCAATCCATGAGCAGATATTTACTGCAATTCCTGTATCTCTTAGTTTGCACAATAGTCTTCCATGTGGCACTGTATCAAAAGCCTTTGCAAAATCCAAAAAGACTACATCCACTGAGTTGCCTTGATCCAAGTTCCTACTAACCTCCTCATGGACATGAATTAGATTTGTTTGACATGACCTATCCCTCATAAATCCATGTTGACTCCTACTTCTAATCCTGTTCAAATAGACATTTTCTTGTATATTATCCCTTATTAACCCTTCCAAAAGCTTCCCCACTACAGAAGTGAGGCTTACTGGTCTATAATTCCCTATAATTCTTGCTCCCTTCTTAAATATAGGTATCACCTCAGCTTTTCTCCAGTAATCCAGTAGAGAGCCTGTTTTGAGTGAATCTTGATAAATTAAATATAATGGTTTGGCTATTGCAGAACCCAGTTCCCTCAGTACCCTTGGATGTATTCCATCAGATTCTGGGGCTTTATTAACATTTACTTTTTCCAACCTCTTTTAAATTACTTCATTTGTTAACCAATTATATATAAGGTAGTGTAGCCCATTATGTTGCAGTGTCCCAACCACTGGTACCTCCCTTGTGTATACCGAAGAAAAAAACCCTTTTTAGCTCATCTGCCTTTTTTCTGGTCACTAATTATCAGACGGCCTGTGTCACATTGTAATGTTCCTATAGCTTCCTTCCTCGCCTTCTTACCATTAATATGCTTAAAAAATATTTTAGGGTTAGTCTTCTTCTCTTTTGCAATTAATTTTTCATTTTATATTTTAGCCAGTCTAATAGCACTTTTGCAAGCCTTGTTGATTTCCTTGTACTCCCATAAAGCAGTCTCTGTCTCCTCTTGTTTGTATAATTTAAATGCCGTTTTTTTACTACTTATCATGATCTTTAAATCATTGTTAAGCCACATTGGATGGGATTTACTAATTTTACTTTTATTCCCACATGGTATATGCCGATGTGTATGTATATTTAGTAAGGATTTAAATGTTGTCCATTTATGTTCTGTGTTTTTACCTATCAGTTCTCTGTCCCAGTATATACGTTGTATTGCTGCCCTAAGACCATTAAAATCTGCCCTTTTAAAATTAAGAGTTTTTGTTGGCCCCTAAAATTTAGTTTTTTTAATTCAATCTCAAATAAGACTGTGTTGTGATCACTGTTTTCCAAAGGTTGACCTATTCCAATATTTTATACAATATCAATATTATTTGTGATGACTAAATCTAAGATAGCTTCATTTCTAGTAGGCTCTTGTATAACCTGGGCCAGATAATGATCCCTGAGTGTACTCAAGAACCTGCTCCCCTTAGCTGAACTGCTGGTCTCATTTATCCAGTTGATTTTAGGGTAATTAAAATCTCCCATTATTAGAAATTGACCATGCCTAGCTGCATTTCCAATCTGTAACAATAATTGTATCTCCTCACTTTCAGCTATATTTGGGGGTTTATAGCATACTCCTACTAATATTCTTTTGGAATTTACTGCTCCGCTATTAACAAACATTCAACATTATCACTAGTTCCGCCATAAACATCTTCTCTGACTATAGGCTTAAATTCAGGCTGAACATACAGACAAATCCTTCCTCCTCTTCTACCATTGCCCCTATCTTTCCTAAATAGGTTATAACCATCCAGATTAACAGTCCAGTCATGAGATTCACCCCCCCCCCCATGTTTCAGTAATGCCTATTAAATCCCATTTTTCATTAATTGCTAATAATTCTAACTCTCCCATTTTTCCTAGCAAGCTTCTGGTATTGGCAAGCATACATCTTATGTTATGAGTTTGTAGTTTGGTGGTGCCTGCCACTATACTTGAGTTACTTAGTAATACCTCCCTATTGACTATACCACCCGTCCCCCCCATCTCATCCCCTATGAGTTGTTAATTCATCTCTTATACCCTCTACACTTTCTACCCCATTACTAATATCTAGTCCCCCCCCCCCCCCCCCCCCCACCTACTAGTTTAAAAACTCCTCCAGCCTTTCTACCATCCTATCCCCTAGTACAAACGCTCCCTCGTCATTAAGGTGCAATCCATCCCTGTTTTAGAGATTGTACCGAAGTGAGAAGTCAGCCCAGTACTCTAAAAACCCAAACCCCTCCTTAGTGCACCACATCTTTAGCCACGCATTAACCTCCCTAAGCTCCTTCTGCCTCCCTGGGCTAGCACGTGGCACTTGTAGTATCTCAGAAAATACTACCTTGGAGGTCCTTGCCTTCAGCTTATTACCTAGTTCTCTAAAATCATTCTTTAGGACAGTCCATCTTCCACTAACTTTGTCATTGGTACCAATATGTACCAAGACCGCCGGTTCATTTCCAGCCCCTTCCAATAATTTGTCTACCTGATCCACAACATTCCTTCCTAATAATAGAGTATACTACTCCCAAAAACCTGTCTGTTGCTTTGCCTATTCTCCCACTCCTCCAGTAGAACTGTTCTCCCAGCTGTTAGAGGGAACAGCTCTATTTGAATGGACATCCCCAACAGTTTCACTCAATCTGGAAAACCTATTTGTGTTTTCCAACTCTGAACTGGCCTCCCTCCTCCTGTTCCCCCTGATTCCCCTTCTAACTGTAATCAAACAACCTCACTGGACATCCTCACTAGCCCCAGCTCCACCCTCCATGCTAGGCCCAGCTAAACTGTGCTCAGTGAGCACCAGCTCCCTTTCCAGTGGAGCAAAATCACTAAGTGCTGCAATTCTCCTCTTCAGTTCTCAAATTTGAGCTTCCAGAGAGGCAACATGCTCACACCTGTCACAGAGGTATGGACCCTGGATCATCTGTTCCATTATTGCATACATATGACAGGATGTACACTGAATAAGGTTGCCACTGGACTGACTCATAATTATTATTATTGTCTACAAAAATTCAGTGGAAAAAAATTAAAGAATATAAAATAATGTATTTGTATTAAGTTTAAAAAAAAATAAAAAAAAAAAAAAAAAAAAAATATATATATATATATATATATATATATATATATATATATATATATATATATATATATATTCGTTTTTTATTCTTTCCCCTTTGCACTATAAATCTGCCCCTCCCTTTTCATTGAAGTCCACTTATACTAGAAATATTCACAAGTTTGCCCCTTCTCCTGTTTATACTAACTTCTGCCTGGGCACAATTAGTGCACTCTGCAATTTATCAGCCTTTACTTGTAAAAAGTAAAATCCATCTTTGTCTGCTTGCTTACAGCAAGACACTTTTAGTGTGAAGCCCTGCCCCTCTGGGTGTGACCTTAGTTCACAGCTGTACAAGATGTCACCTCTCATGAGGAAAAATATGGGTTCCAGAGTGATGAGTTTTCTTGTCACTAAGATTGCTTTTTAAAAACAAGTGAAAATGTGTGTACTTAATTTAATTGTGATGTAACTGATTTAAGAGACCTAGTTTAAACACTTTTTTATAAAGCAAAAAATACATATGCCCTTGAATTTTTTTTTTTTTAATAAAGTGAATCAAACCAAGGAAATTCAATGTTGTTGTTTGCTGCATTTATAACAAGCTGCTCACATATATTAATTAGCTGCTTTGATGCACTAATTAGGATTACAATCTTCTTGTGTATCTATGTAGTGGCCAAAATAAAGACCCCAATGTTATCTGTCAGTTAGACTCTCCTCTCGCACATTTATCAAGTATACTGAGCCATACATTTAGCATACAGGATCTGAAAAATCAATTCTAAATACTTCATATATTTACTGTAGAGAAACTGCTAGTACAATGTGTAGACAGTATTTAATGTTCTTTAAAATTAAATCCACTTCCTGTTGGGGTGGCAGAATCTCTTTTAACATAGGCTGGTGCCGCTGTCCAGTGCTATGATTGAGCCTCCGGTCAGATAAACACATGAAGGGCCCAGGTGTCAGGATCACTCTGATATTATTACACCATGAAACTCCTTTCCAGAGCGGTTAATTGCTGCACGTGTCCTGCTCGTGTCCAAGAACCATTCAGGCAGTGATTTTTATAACCAAATAAAACGAGTTGGAGGAGGAGACCCTTCTCTGGTCCCTAATACATTAGATATGTCACTTTTCACGTCCCTGATCATTTTTCCTAATGTTCTCGTTCAGTAAACAGCCTGTGCGGAAAAAAATCCCATCAAACGTACAGCCCCAAAACAATATTCAGTTTAAACATGTAGCACACGGTACTGCATGGAGTCACGTCAACATAAGTTACTAGACATTCTCAGTTTAAAGAGACACTGTCACCCCAACAGAAAATGTTATTTTAAAGATCATTAAAAAAATTGGTTATACACTGTACTAGTTGTTTTTCTCTACAGCAAATTATGTTAGAAATATTTAGAAATTAATTTCTGGCTGGGGTGGGGGGGTCACTGTGGGGCTCAGAGTAGGTGACCCTGCCAGTTAACATTCCAGGTCTTTATTTTGGCCACAATAGAGACAACCAAGCAAACTAAGCCTAATTAGCACGTCAAAGCAGCGAATTAACATGCATGTGCTGCTCATTTATATATAAACACAGCAACAACATGTAATTTGCCAGGATTATGTCACTGTAGCAAAAAATGTATAACCCAACATTAAGCCAGTTTTTCATGTTTTTTTTTTTTTTTTTTAACAATAACCATTAAAAAATTGATTTTGGTGTGACCGAGTCCATTTAAGATACATTATTAATCCTTTCATATGAGTAAATTCAGAAAGTGACCATTCTAATTAGAATTACAGGTACAACTAGCTCATTATTGTATGTCCTTAACCAGATGGGAGGATCCAGTTTTCTCCATAATCATTCAGCACAGCCCTAATGCCCTGTGCCCAGTCTGTTAATGGGCAGCACAGCATTCAGAGTGATGAGTTTTCTTGAGCTTTCCTTAGGCCATGGTGGGACGTGGTGACTCCCCAGCTCTGCAAATCTTAGCTGGATATAGGACTGATTGATGAATGCGGCTGCAGCCCGACCCCCGGCCACACGGTGCCAGCTGTAATTCAGAGGCTCTGAGATTGTACAACCAGCACACATTTATAGAAGAGCACTCTGTCTGGATCTGCAGAGGGTCATTACTCCTCTTATCACTTGTGACTGCAACATAACAGCAGTTACATTCTTATTAAAGGGAGTTGGGAGCTTCCTGGATGTTACTATGTATATAATAACTATGTATGTATCTATTTACTTTTATGTACTTTATTTTATTAAGTGCTGATAAGCTCTGTTTTACTGCATAAAATCAATCCAATAATGCCTGTGTAGGTCTGCCCACTGCAGCACATGAAGACACAAACTCTGCTCTTCTTGTTTTGCTATGTCTCATACTAACCAGTCAGTGACCATCTCTCCGCAACATGCTACTGCAATGTGAGCCCTGATAGGCTACCACACTACACTGCACATCGAGTCTGTGTCTGCATACTCTGCAATGGGCAGAGCCATGCAGGGTTGTTTAGGCAGTAAAATCAGAGCTTGTAAGCACGTCCTAACAAAATAAAGTAAATGAATACACAGGACAATTATATACCTAGTAATATCCAGGAACTAACTGCGTCTCTTTAAACACACTGGTATCTCCTTGCTAATGTAAGATTATTGCCCGGAATTGTGGATTACTCCCTGGTGCTTGAATGTGTTGTCTTGAGCTTTGCACATGATTTAGACTGAGGACAAGGGAGTTATTTATCAAATCAGCCTAGGAGTCACCCTGAGGTCTAAGTGTGCACTCTCTCTCTCTTGTTTTTCACATGGGTTACACTAAAGATCCCCACTGGTGGTGTAATGTGGTCCATAGGGTCAAGGAGAGTTGGACTTGAGTAAATGACTAAACAACAAGAAGGCTATTGTTTAAAAGGAGAGAGGCAACCATAACTGGGCAGTACTGTGGTATGGAGGTGGGTACAGAGTGATTGTCAGCCTTGCAGAAGACCAGGAATGTACTTTAGCATTTGGAGAAGGCTGAAATCTGTGCTGTTCCCTAGATAAAGACCTACTGTGTGCTAGACTACCATTAGAAGTATATCAATCACACGAGCAGCCTCACCCCCCAACTGATCATAGCAACAAACTGTGAATGATAATTCACATGTCGTTACAGAGCGTCTGAGGGGTGACTGTCCACTGCAGTCAGTTTATTGCGCTCTGGTATATAGTAATTACGCTGCTCTAAACAGACACATTTATTTTGCCGCTGCAATTAGTCCCACAATTAGAGGCTTCATCTGGGCTGCACTCTCCCCTCGCTCGCTCTGCTCTCTGCAGTCAAAGGGGAGGGCAGAGCGCTCTCTCGCTGCCAGCAAGAAGGTGCACATGTTTTAAATCCAATCAGATGGAAATTTCAGAGCCCAGAGCAATAGGACAACCTGTGAAAATGGCTATTTAATGGTTATTCCATTTCTAAACGATTTCTCGTTAAATGCTTTTCACCCTCGGTGCGTTGGAGCGGGTTGGGGCCAAGATCAAATAGAGGAACAGACCTGAAACATCCCTTAATTGGCCAAAAAACTCCATTTACAGATGGGAACTCACACGGATGTCAGCTCTTCTGGCGATACAGAGCTCTCATTCCTCCATAATTAAGCAAAGAACAGCTATACATTAGCATTTATAGCTGGGTCATTTATAATGAGTCAGGCAGTGATCTGATGGGTATCTCTGAGCCCCATGTACTTGAGTGCCACTGCCCGCTGTGTGTACATTACTGTGTACAACCCACTGTGCCAAGCACTGTATGATTCAATGTACCAGTATGTGGAACTTTGTATGTTTAAAGTGATGCTGCAAAGTTTCAGTTATTGTGGAAATTAAAAGTACACAAATAAATGGAATTGTTATTTAAAAATATTAAACTTTCAGACGCAATTATTTATTTTTTAAGGGACTCTCTCACCCCAAGAGGAAGTTAATTTAATTTTAATGAGCATTAAAATTGTCTTAGCTGTTTCTCTGTAGTAAATATTTTCTGAAATATTTAAAACTAGCGACTTGCCTGTCAAAAATGACAGGGCAATAAAATTTGAAGCCATGGGAATGCTGTTTGACACACAATGTAAACCTTTTTATGATTTGAGGACTTTCAGCGCTGTGTGAAATCACCTCACTCCCAGAAGTCCTGGCTGCTCCCCCTTCGTGCTGCAAGTTTTAGTGCCTTAATGGCTCGCCTCGCAGGCGATGAGTGCCTTCGCTTTAACGGGTCAGGGTAGGAGAGGGATTTAATACCTGATAACATTCCAGAATTGACCTATTTAACATTTCAAAGCAGATAATTATTATGAATGAGCTGCATATAAAATAACAACAATAATATTGTATTTCCGAGGATTAGTTAACTTTAGAAAAACAATGGGATCTATCCTGTTATGGTGTCGGGACAGGTCCGCCGCTGCAGTGCGACCTCCAACCGCTAAATGGCGCTGCCGATTATCTGAGAGACATTCTAAGCTTATAATGTTAGCCTAACCCTTGAATTAAACCTTACCCTAACAGTTTACCTAAGCCTTGACTCTATGATATGGCACCAGAATTTCACAACTATTAGACAGTTTTTCATGCCCTTTAAGAATAACTTAAAAAATAAGGTAATTTTTGGGTGACAGAGTCCCTTTAATTATAATGTATATAGCATGAGATCTGTTACACTGAAACAGGCATCCTATGCTTATAATACAGCAAGCATATGCCTAAAAGTGGCCGCCATGTATAAAGTGCTATTGGACTAAAGATTGAAAATGCATTGTGGATTCATTTGCAAGTCTCCACCCGGTACAGTGTAAAAACTATTTCAGTAAAATTCTAACCAGGAAATATGTGTTTTTAACCTCTTTTTAGATATCCAAATGTACTCTGTATAATGGAGGCTTCTATCACTCTTTTTCCCATCATAAGCTAAATGATGTTGTGGTAAATTTTTTATTTTTTCTGGAATATATCTCTTCTAAATTGTATGAAATCATTATTTGAATATATAGTGTATTATAGTGTAATATACCATGTATAACTCTGCTGTCTGTACAGTACTCCCTGTAAGTCCTTATTATCCACTTAAATTTAATGATAGTTTCTTGTGCTTCCTCTCTAGACAGACCATATACTCCATGGCAGGTTCATCCAGTGACTCTGATTCCTTCCAGCGAACTCGAGCTGCAAGACGAGGGCCGCTGAGGGCAAACCACTCCAGGGCCGGAGGAGCTGGGAATATGTCTGAAAAGATTTATACGTTGGCAAACACACTCCAGGTCTCAATACATATACACTGTATATTAGTCTCTAACACGCTATACTCACTTGGCAAAGTAACAGCTCTCGTCCGTACCTAGTAAAATCCATAAAAATTCCATATCCCTTTAAGACCAACAGCATGAAATCTAATTGAAATTCTTATAATAATTTACTCTCTATAACCTATTTTGAGCGTGAGATTTGTGATGGCAAATGAACAGCTTCATGTATTGTTTACTTTTTTATTAGGTTAATTTTACCTTAATTGATAATAAAATATCTAAAACATGTAAATTACTGCCTAATTATAATTGCTTGTGATTATGTTTAATGGAAGTATTACATTATAATGTTCAGGCTGAATTATGTAAAACTTCACTCAGAAATGTTGATGCAACCAGTTGCAATTATATTCACTTGCTGGGACTGTTTAAGCTTTCACACCCTACTAATTTATATATATATATATATATATATATATATATATATATATATATATATATATATATATATAATTTATATTTATATTTATATTTTTTTATTTAATTTTAGGACACCAGTCACAACTTAAGGCAAGTTGATGAGATGCTCGGACAGTACAAAGAGTATAACAATGGGCAAACGGAGGCCATCACAACTGTAAGTGCTCAGTGGAAACTAAAATTTAAATGGGGCACTGAAAGTATATTTAAATCAGCATAAATCTAACCATTGAATTAAAGCCGACACATTTACAAAAAAAAAAAAAAAAAAAAATATATATATATATATATATATATATATATATATATATATATATATTATTCCTGCAATGGGCACTGTTTATGTTTCAGAGGTTGTACTGATAGAAGCCTTTATCTGCAGTGAGGTAGAACACTCCTATCAGGACAACCTCCTAGGAAGATCTTCTCTCACACCCTGTTACACCTAATAGAGGTCGGTAAAAAAGCATATCTGCTGATGTCTAAATCATTAAAGTTTTTCTTTTTAATACTGATTTTGTTGCTAAACAGTTGTTAAATAAGCAAATCAAACCTTACTGCATCTATAGTCCGAATCGGACCTCCTGCCCTTCCTTCTTGACCTGTGCTGCATTATTTAATTAACTATATATCCTTGCTGAAATGTATAAATCCTTAAAAAATATATATATCCTTTAAATGGCAACTGTTTCTGAGTCACTTTAGCAAATACCATTTTATCCGAATAATTATGTCTGTATCCATGAAAAAAAGATATGGGTTCTGGATCTTAAAGGGCGGTTTTAATTCAGGACAATTTGGACCACATAACTGTAAAGATCTACCCAAAGAATGTTGAAATACTTTTTTGAACTTTTGAAATATGTGCATTTTTCACTTAGACACCAAATCAAATATGTTTTATATGTGTGAAATGCAGACTTCTCCATTCCTGCAACCGTTCTGCTTGCAGAGGTGTCCCCCACCATTCAAGTCAATGGTGCTTATTCTCAGTTGGAAGGGAACAATTATCAAAGACAGTACTTGTACTTGTTTTTTTTTTTTTTAACGGGTCAACTATGGGTTAACTGGTCAGTGCAGTGTAACCTGAGCCAATGGGGGATGCTGTGCTATGAATCAAGGTTTTCCCCCATAGAGCCTCACACAGCGCATTAAAATCTGCTACTTACTCATGCAACGGCCAATGGGCATAATAGACTGTATAAGCCTCTTTCAAGTTCTGTAAAAAAAAAAAAAAAAAAAAAAGCTATTTGCTTATATAGAGCCCTATTCAATTGGCCAAATCGCAATTGAATGAGGCCCTATGTAAACAAAGCTCTAAAACGTACATTTTTTTTTTTTTAGTTTTTGTTGGTTCAGTAAAAAAAATAGATAATTTGAACATGTAATCTTTTGCTCTTTCACACCATGAAGTAAGTTCAGTGGCCCTTTTAAATTCATATCCAGAAACATCCAGTCAAACTGTCTCTGCTATACAGTAGGAATAGCATAGTGGTCCTTTTAAGTTGTTTCTAAACTTTAGAGGATTTTGTTTTAATTGGGTTTGAATGCAAAATATTTGAGAGGCATAACTCGCTTTGAATCTATATGCGATAGTTCTTGGCATCTCATGCAGCAAATAATACATTTTGGAGCTGGGGCTGCTTTTAGGCCCGTTGTTTGACATAAACACGCGCCAACGTGTTTAATTTGCAAGCGTTGCCGTTTGAGAGTCTGCTTCCTGTCCCGATGTCACCTCCAGTTAATTTGTCCTGTGCTTTGATATTGAACTGTTGGTTTGTGCTTCTCTGCTCCCCAGCCGCCGCCTGTCACTGCAGCTTGGATGGTCGAGCCTTCCTTTCATGGGCACGCCGTCCTCTGAGAGTAATTAAGGGCACTAGATAACTGATGAAAAATAAGCATCCTATTTATGCACAGAGGCTGTAATTAGCTGTGATAATTAGTTGTGTAGGATGTGAGCGTGCTGTGCAGAAGTGACAATGAAAAGCGGTTTTGGACCTGAACTAATACCTGTTTGGGGAGCAGCGCCAGTGAATGTAGGTTTTACAGACGAAGCTACCTGCGTGGGAGCGAGTTGGGAAATATCACAGTTAATAGAAGTGTTGGGAAATCTAGTTGGCTTAAAAACAAAAAAAAGGTGAGCGGCTTAATAGAGGTGTGAAGGGGTCATTTGAGGCATGAGGTGTGCTGCATCATCCAGAGAAAGGGAAAGGAAAAAAAAAAAGAGGGGAAGTGAGCTAAGACACTATGCTTCTTGGTGAGACTGTGGAATTGCATGTTCTGTAATGCTCAACAAATCTAAAAAAAAAAAAAAAATAGACTAACCCGCTAAAAACATGTTCAGGTTCTAGGGAGTAGCCCAAGGCAGGAGAATTTTAACAGATGGAAGGGATAGTGACAAGACCAAAATGACTAGTCACAGATAATGAGCAGTGGGTTAGGCAGACTATCATTACCCTTTATTATAAAGCACTCATTTTTACACATCTCACTTCACGTGGGGTAATGACAATGAATACATACGCTCTTCAAGCTCCACTATTCACAGCCTTGCACATGAGGATAGGAATCCCATGGAGTTGGAGCAAGATAAGTCCTAATCTGGTGGAGGAAACAGAGGGCGGAAAGGAGAAGGTCCAGAGCAGGGTGAATGGGGCTTCTGGAGAGTATGTGGGTCCATTTGTTCTTACTACAATTCACATTCTATATTTCTGTCATGTAAAGTTCTAGCACAGATCCTCAATAACGCAATAAAACCAGAAAAGTATCACATACATAGTTGTGGATCTTACGAATGTTGGTCACGCAATGTTAAATAATTGCGGCCCTCACGAAGCGAGGGTCGCAACTGCAGGCCTGCAATGAGTGCCGATGCCCACGGGACTTAGGCTGCAATGTGCGCCGCAGGCTCTCATCGCGAGGACCGTAGGACTTGGGACTGAAGACCGTAGATGCAACTGCGGGCCTCTCAAACGGAGGCCCGCAGTTGCGGGGCTGCACTACATTATGAATTTAACGGCCGAACCACGGAACTGGAAAGACCAGGAAAAAAAAAAACACCAAGTATGCCTCAAATTAACTTGCACACATCACACACAGCACAGGGTCAGAGCCAGGGAGCCTGTGAGTGAGGTTGCAAGTTAATTTGAGCCATATGTTGCATTTTTTTCACGATAGAAAATCGCCTAAGTAAGAGAAAAACATGGCATCCGAAAAAATGTAACCGGATGAAAAAGCCAGCAGCCAGTAAAAAAATAACCAGTAACGCTCATTGCAAGGTTCTTAACTACACGGGGCGGGGGGGGCTCGCCTTGAGCACCAAAGGTGCTCATTGCGAGCCATTGGATGAGCCGAAGGACAAAAGTTGTGGGTTTGACGTCGCCTGCAATGAGCGCCAAGGCCCATAAAGTAGACGGAAAGTGAGTGCCGACGGTGATCATTGCAAAGCAGAAAAGTTGCGGCTTGCCAAAACCAGCAATGATTGGCGAACACATCACGAGGCCTGTAAAGTACACTGGGGGAGAGGCTCGCATTGCCAGGCTTAAAATGTAAATGCCGTTCTTTTTGACAGGCAAGTAGCTAGTTAATATCTATAATACCCACGGTATTCAATATGTATTTGTTGGTTAGCTAGTCAACAATGGTCACTTCTGCAGTGGAAAAAATAGTTCCATCATGTTCAATGTAGTCTGCGTATTATAAACCCTGGAATATAGTATCTAGGCAATGCCTTTGTATGCATTTTATTTATTGGTTTAATGTTGAGACCTTTAGACTAGGAGTCAGACACATTTCATACCTAACTCCCCTGCTTCTAACCTGGATCCACTTTTCTGCTTCTGCTAAGACCCTGGAGCATGGCACATCTCATACACAACAACCCCTGCTTCTGACCTGGATCTACTTTCCTGCTTCTGCAAAGATGACCATCTGAGCTGATACAATGGTTTCAAAGCTACACTTAGACTGTCACAATAACTCAATCTGTGTAATTCTGACACTTTGTTCCCTACCCATTTATAGCTCTAAGGAATACGTTGGCACATTACACATAAAAGGAGAGTAATACATAATAATTTTGTTTCATCATTTTGTTTCATCATTTTTTTTATTTTATTTTTTTATAATCCTAGTTTTTCAGTGGATCACATGAATTCAGCTCATGGTCCATGGGCCACAGTTTGATAACCTCTTCTCTATTATCATTTCTAACAACAACGTTCTTCGCAGTACAAACTAAGCTTAATAGGTTAGTTGTGTGGACATGATAATTCACTGTGAGAGCAGATAAATATCCTGTAGTATCAGTCTGGTCCCACTCACTAGACTGACCCAGCCCCGAAATAACCAGGCAATTTTACCCTGAGCAGGAGAAACTGCAAACCAAAGACATACATTTCAGCCTCATTTGGGCCTTGTCAGCAGGGTGTAGCTGATTACTCCCTAAGGTACAGTGAGCAAGGAGTCTATATCTTGATCCCCCTATCACCCTTCGGGAGACTAAGTCTCGAGGGTCGTTTATATAAGCAACAACAAAAATTGAGGTGCTCAAAGAGAGACAAAATAATATTAATAGGTTCTATGGACATGCTAACCATCTCTGAGAGTGGCATCTTTTTGTTCACTTGTGTCATCTAATTTACTGTAACCTGAACTGCCCTGTAACCTCCAGGTTTTGTTCAGTGGCTCAGTCTTCACCAAGCACAGCTATCTCCTCCAAACTTTTATCGATTATTTGCCTAATTTACTACTTGACTATAGTTCTGCATAAAATGTTGGCACTTTATAAATATAAAGTAAAAGTTGCCTTTCTGCACCGTTTATATGTTGTTGGTTATTTCAAATGTATCTGACTCATCATAAATTATATACAAATTTTGCATCTGATATGTATATAATGGTTATTTGTTTAACTAGATACATTTTGCAGAAATGTTAACTTTATGCTTTTATACTGCTTAAAGCAAAAAATCACCCAAATCCTATTTATATGAAACATATTTTAAAATCGGATGAGAATCAACAATCTGACTATTCTTCTATCTACCCAATCGCCTATAGCTTAAAGGGACTGTTGCTTTCTGCAATGGAATCCACAAAAGTATCTAAAAAGAAAGTGATTACTATATGAAAGTGAAAAACTTTTGAAATAATGTAAATTTGCCCTAAAATTTCCCAACTCCCAACCCATCCTCCTGCCAGTACCTCATATCAGAATCTCATGCTGTCTTCTCAAACCAATCGTAGACCATATCATGGTATATTTTTTCTCAAAACCCTGTTATTGGCTGAGAACTGCCAACAGGTAAAATGTGGTTACGTTGGCATGAACATGTGTTTAGTTTGTAGGTTCTTCTATTTTTTTTTTCTGATTTTATTTGTGTTTTTAAAACCAGCTACAAAATTTAATGACTTTAAGAATGTTGTTGTTTAGTCATTCAGTCATGTCTGACTCTCCGTGACCCTATGGACCGCAGCAGGCCAGGCACATCTCTCGGCCACTGCCCCTCTGAACTCCCTCAAGCTCATGTCCATTGCTTCAATTACCTCATCTATCTTCGCCCCTACCGTTCCCTAATTCATGTGCCTTCAATCTTTCCCAGCATTAGAGTCTTCTCTAGGGAATCCTGTCCTCATTATATGGCCAATATATCAGAGCTTCAGCCTCATGGAACACTTTGGCTTAATTTCCTGTAGTGTTGACTTATTGGATCTTCTTGCAGTCCAAGGAACTCTAAGCAGTTTTAGCCAACACCACAATTCAAAGGCGTCAGTTCTACAGTGCTCAGCCTTCTTTATGGTCCAGCTCTTGCATCCATATGTTACTACTGGGAATACCATATATTTAACTAAGTGCTTCTTAATGGCTTGGACTTGAAGATTACAAAACATACTGAAGCTTCTTTGGTCTCAAATAGGTTCAGTAGTCTTGTCGATAGCATGATTAGAAATTAGGGGTCAGCATGGTCACTATTCTTCATGGAAAAAAATGAAAATTGTGCTTTTGACAAACTCCAGGTGTTTTCCCCCATATTTGATTTTTAGTGCTGCCTATAAATATGGTTCAATAAGTGAGGTCCATAGGGTCATAGAGAGTCACACAACTACAAAAAATCCATGCATATTCTGTCTCTCTAATTATTAGAGCGGCTTTATGCATATCAATGGCTTCTGACTCCCTCTGGAAACCGCTTTCAGAAACCTTTTTTTTTTTTTTTACTGTGTTTCGTCAAATATTCTTGTTCAGTTGTTACTTTTATTCTCCGTTGTGAACTCAACATATACAGAAACTAACCAATGTATATTTGCAGTTGAAAGAAACCTTGGAACAATCCATTGACCAGCTGAGAAGTCAGCGCTTGTCGCGGCTCTCTGGAGGAAGGAGCGCGTCTCTGTCCAGTCTATGTGCCAGTGACCTGGATACGGGAGCCACAGGTCAGTCCAGAGGTATTCTACATCTAATAATTTTTAGCCAATTAAATAGATAACATTCATAGGTGCAAAAAGTGATTTTTATGTAAGTGGTCAGACTATGGTTAAGTCATAGTCCAAAAAAGAGGGGAAAAAAGGCACCTTATTCCGAGTTTTAAACCCATTTTGTTTTTAAGAATACTGTTAAAATAACAATTAGAAATCAGTATGAGCACCTTTTTTATACAGTATTTATTTAGACAACTATTGGCCTCAAAGTAAGGCATGAGTAATAAATAATGAAACACGCATTTGGTATCTCATATTGGACATTCTATACCAAGCTTATTTTGACAGATGCTTCAAAGCGCAGCACTCTCTACTGATTAAATCACTTGGATGCGGTTACAATGTAAAATGGGTTTAAAACTCTGAATAGGTGCCCTTTTCAGCCCAGAGGTACCAGTAGATCCGAATACAGTAGTATGTACCTGACTGGTACTTATAAATCAAAAAGCTGTTCGGTGTCAATTATTATTAAAAAAATAAAAATAATGTGGTTGCATAAGTCTGCACACCCTCTTATAAGTGGGGATGTAGCTGTGTTCAGAATTAAGCAATCACATTCCAAATCATGTTAAATAGGAGTCAGCATACACCTCCCATCATTTTATCAATGTTATTAGGTAACATATTGCCATTCAGGGCACTACACCTTTCTGCTATTTCAGAAGTTTGTGTGGGCCAGTGGAGGAGCTAATGAATGGAGGCCCCCAGTGCAAAATAATTTGGGATACCCTAGCAACTTCTCTGTACATCCCATAGGAGGTCAACCAATCGGATCACTTTCAATAAAAATAATTATCTGCCTTTTCTCCCATAATAAAATGGGTCCTTCAGTAGCAGAGGGTTCCTACCTTGCTGTGGGAGCTGGTGCGTTGCACCATCAGTAGCCTTGCCACTGGTGTGTGAACCCCTATTCGTCCTAGTAACTTATTTTTTCTATAAACATTCTCTGTTGTCCACATTTCCATGGGCACCATAGACAGAATACTCATTTTGGGATCATTCACCACAAGTTGATCCTTTTAAATAGCCCCACTTTGCTCACTCCTAATCTACACATTTATGATTAATGTTTACTATCACATGACCCCTGTAATATGGTTTAATTTAATTATTCTATCAATAGATTAACAATAAAATCAGTATTTTGGAGAAAAAAAATCAATCTAATGTGTAACCTTTATAGTTGAGATCTAGTGTTGCAGCAGATGTCCTCCCAGTCCCTTTGCAATTAAGTCAATAAAAACTCCTCTCAGGACAGCCTCCTGGGCAGATCTCCTCCCACACCATGAATTATTTATTGATAAAGCAGATTTGCTAGTCCCTGAATGATAAAGTTCAAATGTAAGTTTTAAAAGCTACATTAGAATCTACAGAGGGGACCTGTATAAAAATATTTGTGTATGATATGTGGGCTTTGTTAAAGGCATTGTAGATGAATGCTAGTCAACAGTTGTCAGATATAGCAAGTTGCAACAAAGTGTGATTAACTATAGTTTTCTGGCACAATACTGTATAGTCTATGTAATAAATATGTTCTATATTACCCAGCGACTGGAGGCCGGCGCCTGCAGCCAACCTCCCCTCTCAGGGACTACGGAGATTTGACGACCTCCCGGCGTCGCCGCTCTCGCTCAGCCAGCGTTCGATTTCTGGATGACGCAGTTCACTCTGATCCAGTGAGTGGAGCTTTGGAGGGAAAAAAAAGCGTTTGCATTTATTACTGAATATTAGTATTTCACTGGTATTTTAGAATGTTATTGGTGTTGGATTGTGACTAGCGAGGGAGAGTATAGTTAATATAATAACTTTGAAACTATGTCTGGCAAAATGTGTAATTGAGAGCATTTCTAATTGATCTTTAGTCACTGTCACAACCTATAACTTAATGATGTTCGTTGAGCCATATAGTGATATAATAACAAACCGCGCACAGGCTATGACCATACAATCAACCAGCATGACGTGTGTGTGTTACATTGCATAAAGTGTTTTTCTATGAAAAAGAAGGCTGCAGAAAGTCAAACAACTTACTGAGAGTGCAGGTTGTTGTAGATGCATGTTGAAGCAGAATTAATAGTTCTTCTATTAAATTGCATTGTTTGTTTTTCATAGATTTTAGGCTTTTATTTATGTTTACCTTTTTTTAAGGTTACTTTTTTAACTAGTAATTCTTTACTGACATGGATAAACTATGTAATATATGTGTGACTTGTGATCAGTCCCAGAGCTGTGTGATATTGTTGCATGATCTCCATGTAGCTTCACTCCATGCACCAGTCCCTGAGAGACCTGAGCTCGGACCAGCTGCGACTCAATGATGATCTCGGTAGGGAATTCTCCAGGCGGAACAGGTAACAGTGGGTTATGTTGGGGCTGTAATATGTATACAAACATGTATACAAAGCACAATAAGTGCAAGGATGAACTTTGCAAGGGAAATGCTTCGGACTTGGGAGATGCACACATCCATCTCTAAAAAACACTTTTGTATCTAAATATATTATATACTAAATATGTTGACTATACTTCAGTTTGATTATTTTTAAATCTGCCACCTATGCAGAGAAATGGTATTTTTTTAAGTTTGTTGCATCATTACAGCTCTTCAGAATTCAAAATTGCAAGCACTCCTCTCATACTCACAACTTCCCTTAATGTATCATGGATGCCTGCAGAGTCCTGCAGAGGCAACACATTTTTTTTCTAACTAAACACTAGCTTGACCTATATCACATTTCCAAGGACTGCTCTTATCTATTAAGGTGTATTTTATTTAGAGAGGATATTGTTATATTTCCCAAACTTTAGAAACATTTTAAAACATTCTAGACAGTTATATAGAAAGGAACTAAAACATAATTGTTCATTGATATTTTTCTATGTAGGAGAAAAAAGTAGCAGTGCTCTATTTCTATATAATGTAATTTTGCAAAACTACCTTTTTTTTTATTATTGAAATATATAAGGTTAGTTATAACATATGAGGCACAGGATGCTCTTCTTATGCTGCCCAAATTCTAATTTACTTTTTGCTGCAGGACTGATGCGGAGACCAAGAAAGCTCTGGAGGAATTAAATGCCCGACTCAGTGAAAGCAAACGCCAGGAATCAGTGAGTATAACATTGGAGGGAATACACTCAGGGCATTGGACTAGGGGTAAGATTGTCAGGGCTTCAGTCCAGGGGAGACAGAATATTTTTTTTTTTTTGGGGGGGGGGGGGGGATACAACTCATATGCACAGGATGTAAAATAGCTTACATGCAAACATAGAAAGATCTGGGGGGATTTGCCCCCATCCCCCCAGTTCCTACAGCCATAATTCAGTCTAATACCTGTGTATGGTGAGAGGCTGAAGTGTGTGCAGGGAGGTAGAATTTTGTTTGTCAGTGTGGTTGTGTGCAGGAGGCAGATCCACACTGCACTCTCTTCTATCTGCCATTATTCTCTGCATCCGCTGTGTGGGCAGACTGTCACTTTCAGCCTCCAATATTGTTTGCTGTCAGATAACGAATCCATCTTGCCTGCTCATGTTCCTGACATGTTTTATTGGCATTTGTACTGACTGGGACAAACCAGGTCCCAGAGGATTATTTGTAAAGTAATTCTATACAGGTCTGACATACACGCAGCATTTGAGTTTATACCACAGTGCAATACACCAGAGAACATTCAGATAATTGCAATGATACAAACTAACTCTGTGTTAAGAAGCTAGGAATGTAAAGATGACGCATTTTGTATTTCTTTACTGCAAATTAGTTCTTCTTTGAGACAGAGGCGTAAATCTTCCTCAGATTTTGTTTTTGTTTAAATGAAACATGAAGCACTATTTTTATAAGTTCATCAGCCCTCACATTTTATATAGTTGCATAGTAATTGATGCACTAAAATGCTTTTTTCAACCTCAAGTTCAACCTTTTTAGATTTCCTTTGATCTGCAATATGTAGATTAATTGTTAATTGATCCAGAGGAAGGCAAACTGAAAACAAAACCCCAGTGAAACTTTGCCACTTATCAAAAGGGGAAAAACATATACAATTCCTTCCTGACCACAGATACTGGCGATTTGGACTCCTCCCTGGATCAATACTCCCTCTCTAATTATGCAGGACTACCCTGAATGCTCTTTATTTAAAAATATATTGAATCCGTTGTCACCGCCTCCTTTGGTAGTGCATTCCACAGATTATCCACCCTTACCGTGAAGAACCCTTTTCTTTCGTTAAGGTGATTACATCAAAGGATGTCAGTTGAAAACCTCCTGGCACAAAAAGCCCACTTGACAAAGCCTTGTATTGACCATAGATATATTTATGTAAGGTAATCCTATCACACACCTTTTTTTTCTAGGGAAAATAAGTGTAATTTGGTTAGTCTTTCTTCATAACTTAACCCCTCCATTCCCCTTATGAAATGTCCTTTTTATGTATTGGAGCACAAAATTGTATTCCAAATGAGGGTGTACTAGGGATTTGTATAGTGGCAGAATTATATTTTATATATAGGTGGTTGTACTCCCAAATCCCTTTCAATATCTGATACCCCTAGATTTGCTCCATTAAGAATATAAATTGCACGGTTATTTTTCCTTCCCAGATGCATAACTTTACATTTATTTGTATTAAATCTCATCTGCCATTTAGTTGCCCATTTCTCTAATTTATGCAAATCCATTTGGATACATTATTATCTGATTTAATTACCTTGCACAACTTTGTGTCATCAGCAAAAATGGAGATACTATTTTCCAATCCTACTTCTAAGCCATTGATAAATATGTTAAAAAGGAGAGGACCTAATACTGAACCCTGAGGAACCCCACTTACCACATTAGTCCAATCGGAGTATGTTCTATTTACAACAACCCTTTGCTTCCTGTCTTTTAGCCAGCTCTCTATCCATGAGCAGATATTTACTGCAATTCCTTTTCCCTTTAGTTTGTACAATAGTCTCCCTTGTGGCACTGTATCAAAAGCCTTTGCAAAATCCAAAAAGACTACATACACTGAGTTGCCTTGATCCAAATTCCTACTAACCTCTTCATAGAAACTAATTAGGTTTGTTTGGCATGACCTATCGATCATAAATCAGTGTTGATTCCTATTTATAATCTTGTTTAGACAAATTCTTGTATACTATCCCTTATTAACTCTTCTAAAACCTTCCCCACTACCGAAGTGAGACTTACAGGTCTATAATTTCCTGGATTTGTTCTTGCACCCTTCTTAAATATAGGTATCTCCTCTGCTTTTCTCAAGGCAGCTGGTAGAGACCCTGTGTTGAGTGAATCTTGGAAAATTAGATATAAAGGTTTGGCTGTTACAGAACCCAGTTCCCTCCGTACCCTTGAATGTATTTCCAACCTATTTTGGTTTTCCTTCTGCGTTAACCAATTATTTGGTGATGGTAGTGTAGCCCCATTTTGTTGCAGTGTCCCAACCACTGGTACCTCCCTTGTGTATACCGAAGAAAATAACCTATTTAGCTCATCTGCCTTTTCCTGGTCACTAATTATCAGATGGCCTGTGTCACATTGTAATGTTCCTATAGCTTCCTTCCTCGCCTTCTTCCCATTTATATATTTAAAAAATATTTTAGGGTTACTCTTACACTCTTTTGCAACGAACTTTTCATTTTCTATTTTAGCCAGTCTAATAGCCCTTTTGCAAACCTTGTTGATTTTCTTGTATTCCTGTAAGGCAGTCTCTGTCCCCTCTTTTTTGTATAATTTAAATGCCTGTTTTTTACTCCTCATCTTCATCTTTAAATCCTTGTTAAGCCACATGAATTGTGATTTACTCCTTCTACTTTTATTTCCACATAGTATATGGTGATAAGTATGTATATTTAAAGGATTTGAACATTGTCTATTTATATTCTTATATATTATATTATTTGTGATGAGTAAATCTAAGATACCTTCATTTCTAGTAAGCTCTTGTATAACCTGGGCCAGATAATGATCCCTGAGTGTACACAAGAACCTGCTCCCCTTAGCTGAACTGCTGGTCTCATTTATCCAGTTTATTTCAAGGTAGTTAAAATCTCCCATTATTAGAACTTGCCCGTGCTTAGCTGCATTTCCAATCTGTAACAATAATTGCAGTTCCTCACTTTCACTTATAAAACTGAGTTTTTAAGCACTTCCTAATAAAATAAAGTACATAAAAGTGACCAGATACACAGGCATATTATATAACTAGTAACATCCAGGAACCTTCCACGTCCCTTTAACTTGCTATTATGCTGCATATTACTATATACAATATGCTTCTAAGATATTGGCCAAACCATTAATGCTGAATGCTCAGTGGAAATATTTTTAATGGAAATAAAAAAAAAATTGTGCCATGTGCCTCTTTCTTTAGTACAATCCCTTTTCATGGTGGCCATCTATGAAACTGCGTAGCTCTTGTTCAATCACTGACATTGGACCTCTCCATGATTTCTGTCTTCAGGTTTCTGAGCGGGTGGAGAGGAGGCTACAGGAACTAGAAAAGGAGATGCGTACTGAGAGACAGCAGGCGGAAAGGAAGCAGGACCACCTGAGCCATGTGTCTGTTCAGCTGCAGGAAGTAAGTACTTGGTATACCCATCCATGGGGAGATGTGTCGAAAAAGGGTAATTAAACTGGATAAGGAAAACATAATTGGGGGTGCAAATTGACAAAAGTTGATATTGTCTATCTAAGATTGATGGAGAACCTTACTTAAAGGACAATAAAGATCGCTATATGCACTCTGCAGCATCAGGTGGTGGAAAATCAAGTCGAAAGTGTGTCTTATATTTTTAAAATGGTTCAATAATTGAGTTGGAAATTGTCATTTTAGTTCTTAAAGCCCCCTGCAAGAATCTGCACAAATAATTAGGTTGAAGTCTGTAACAGTAAAGTCTATTATACATGTACAATGTCTCTAAAAGTAGTGTGTGTGTGTGTGTGTGTGTGGTATAGTTGGGAGTATTCTGCTTTTTTTTTAACAAATGTACTTATTTATTTATATATTGCAATCATATGTGTGCTAATAAATACATTAGTCCAATAAAAAAAAAAAAAGTGGAAAGCACTGGATTAGAACCAGTGGAGACATTTTATGAAACACACCTATTACTATATTAACACACTGTGCTTTAAAAAATCATGTTAAACTCCTTTCATTATTTGAACTATATTTATGTGAATTAGTTATATATATATATATATATTACACACTTTTTTTGTTTTTAAAGAACTAGTTTAATTATTAAAATTATTATTTTAAAATACACACAAAATCTTTTACCTCATACTAATATATTCATATATTCTTTATTAAAGAACTAAAGGACGTCATTCAGTAAATAAAAATAACTAGTTACCACCACAGAATGCAGCCTTACTTACTGTGCTGTCTGATCTGTTGTTACATTAGCTGATAGAATATAATAGTCTGCTTCAAAGCCTCTACATCTGATTCTAATTAATAGTCATTACCTGACTTTCATTGATCATAACTTCATGAATTCAATATCAATTTTAACAAGGAAAATACATTTTCCCACATACTTTTTCACCTTCTTATCTAATGGTGCAGAGCACATATGTGACTTGTGTGGTCCTTTTTAAGAGCACTTTGCTTAAATGTTGAACAAAAAATATTGAGCAAACCCCATATTTCTCTGTATAATACTTGGGATTCTGGGTGATGACATGCAGGTAAGGCTTGCAGTGTTCCTCTATTTCGCTTACATCCAGTTTGAACATGGATCCTTTAGCATATGTAATGCTATAGTTGAACAAACCTACTCGGACATCCCATTTCATTCTTCTTTTGGTGGGCAAATGGAGCATCCTTGGGTGTTTTTTATTTGTGGGATAGTCTACTGCACACAGTAGATCACCTCCCACAACTAGCAAATCTCTTCTTTACCACTAGTTCCACCAATATATATTTCTCTGTCATTTTTTTCTTAGTAATATGATAAAAGTACTTTGCAGTTTTAAAGTAAACAAACTGTCTATTGCTGATTTAGAGAGTCATCAGCGTGAGACGTTGGTTTCTGGCAATGTCTATATATTGTACTTTCTCTACACTGAATAATTCCTGAGCTGTTTAGCATTGTTTGCTATTTTGAGCCCCATGCTCTAAGTTGTAGCTCTGACTGGTAAGAGTATGAGAAGGGTCTAACTGCATGAGAACATTGGAGAACACTGCTTGTTAGCTTCAGCGGTTGCAAAAACAAACAAAGGTACTAATTAGCAAATCAAAGCAGGTAATTAATATTCAGAAGCTGCTCATTATCATAGCAATGAAACACAAGCAATGCTGAATATCTCAGGAATATTTTGCTCTCAAAATAATGGCTAGCCAGTTTTTCATGCTCTTTAAATGTATCTGGGGTTTACTGGATGCATCAGAAAGCGGAGATTCAGTTGTGTGATTTGGAGAAGGAACGCTCCTGAAAATCCAAGCAAAATTAGCATAACATTCATAATTAGGTGTGGCCAATCAGAGGCAGATACAACCATGTATCTGTTTCAATCTCACTGGCTGAGACAAAGCTGCTCTGGAGGCAGGTGTGATACTGATAGCTGATTGGTTTGGACACAACTCATTGACTAGGACGCTGTGCCTACATAGGTTCCTCAGGGGTGGAGCTCAAACAAGAAATGTCAAATATATTTTGAATTGCAAATATATAGAATTCCTCAATAAAATGTGATATGAGACCAATTTTAAAATACATAATATTTCATAAACTTCCATATACCTTTAAGAATAACTCCAAAATCAAACCTTTTCTTTTTTTGTGTGTGACCGATACCTGCAAAAGTTCTCTATTGAGCATAAACTCAGGGCTCCGACATGAAACGGTTAAAGCCACATCTGTGCTTTTTTTATTTTTTTGGTCGTCTTTGTATTGCGGCGCAATCAGAAGAGTTGCAGCTGTTGTATCCTTTGCACGCGGCTCGCAGACAAGTCTTTTGTGGAAGTAAAAAAGCAAAAAATAACGAGAGGTTGTCTCTCTTTCCTGAAAACTCAGCTTGTTTTTTTCTATATCGCTTTTCATTCCACAAAGAATGGCTGCCATAGAATATAAAGCTGCTCACTTTCCTCTCCCAGGTCACCGGGAATCAGAAAATCTTTTCAAAATTTACATAATTAGCTCTGCAATTGAATGGGGCTTTAATGTAGCATTCTGCGTGTTTACATGAGCTTCCGAGCAGTGCTTCCAAGATGGCAAGGATGGAGTTAATTTTACACCTATCCATTTAATAGACTGCAGCTGATATAAAGGCTGATGAATTATTTAGGTTTGTTATAATTGGCAATGTAATGTCACGTGTAATGCACAGCATTCCAGGTGCTGGACACCCATCCTGCAGTTTGATTTTAGGAACTGCAAACATTAAACTGTTTTTCATGCATTTAAAAGAGCATGTTTTAAACATTGCAAAAAAATATAATAAATATAAGTAAATTTCATTGAAACTAGCAACAAATTCAGAGAACATACTTTAGTATGTCGATCTCCTTGGCTGACGGAGGTCAAGCCCCCAAGAACAGTTATACATCTGGATAAATTTTTGTGCTCCGAGACATTTTATTTGAAAAAAGGAAACCCACTGTGCAACAAAGAAACATTTTCCCATCTGCCTTTAAATGACTAAAGATTTTGTCCTTTTTCATCCCCGCCAGCAGTGGCGTGCAGTGGCAGGACAAGACTGTTTAATTTGTTCTTCGAGTGAGGGCTATACTTAGGGGTTAGGATTAATTTGTTTTGTCATATGTTGATACCGTATTTTTCTTGTGTTCAACCCTTGTACAACGCTACGGAATATGTTGGTTCGTTACAAATAAAGATATTAATAGGATAATGGCTTTAAGCTTTGCATAGTAAAATAGTGACTCGCACAGCTTATTATCTGCCACTACCATAACCCTAAGTCTAACCTAAACCTAAAAACAAGTTGAAGAAATTCCTGGCACGCCACCATTAAAATAATAATAAAATAAAAAAATACATATTTGAGTAAAAAAAAAACGTGCTGGGAAAAAAAAAATCCTCTGGAAATGTTAGATATAATGAGGATTAAAATATCACTGTAATGCCATAACAAGAGGAGCAATTTCATATAATGTATATTTAATCTTTAACAGTGGTTTAATAGTGGAGTATTCACCTCTCACCTCCTCCTAATATACAGACACTGAAAAATGGATGTCTCACGAGACTCCTAATAAACACACATATTGGGGACACAGAATGGTCAGATTTACCTTTCTAGAGCCCCTAGACACAAACTTCTTAGGCGCTCCATAGGTGCACAAGCCATGTGCATATCTATTTGCCTATCACCATGTTGCGATATATATATACAGTCAGGTTAATAAATATTGGGACATTGACACAATTCTAATCTTTTTGGCTCTATACACCACCACAATGGATTTGAAATGAAACTAACAAGATGTGCTTTAACTGCAGACTTTCAGCTTTAATTTGAGGGTATTTACATCCAAATCAGGTGAACGGTGTAGGAATTACAACAGTTTGTATATGTGCCTCCCACTTTTTAAAGTAATGGGACAGATTAACAGTCATAAAACAAACTTTCACTTTTTAATACTTGGTTGCAAATCCTTTGCAGTCAATTACAGCCTGAAGTCTGGAACGCATAGACATCACCAGACGCTGGGTTTCATCCCCGGTGATGCTCTGCTAGACCGCTATTGCAACTGTCTTCAGTTCCTGCTTGTTCTTGGGGCATTTCCCCTTCAGTTTTGTCTTCAGCAAGTGAAATGCATGCTCAATCGGATTCAGATCAGGTGATTGACTTGGCCATTGCATAACATTCCACTTCTTTCCCTTAAAAAACTCTTTGGTTGCTTTTGCAGTATACTTCGGGTCATTGTCCATCTGCACTTTGAAGCGCCGTCCAATGAGTTCTGAAGCATTTGGCTGAATATGAGCAGATAATATTGCCCGAAACACTTCAGAATTCATCCTGCTGCTTTTGTCAGCAGTCACATCATCAATAAATAAAAGAGAACCAGTTCCAGTGGCAGCCATACATGCCCACACCATGACACTACCACCACCATGCTTCACTGATGAGGTGGTACGCTTTGGATCATGAGCAGTTCCTTTCCTTCTTCATACTCTTCTCTTCCCGTCACTCTGGTACAAGTTGATCTTAGTCTCATCTGTCCATAGGATGTTGTTCCAGAACTGTGAAGGCTTTTTTAGGTGTTGTTTGGAAAACTCTAATCTGG
The DNA here is from genome assembly GCA_027410445.1 of Discoglossus pictus. Taxonomy (NCBI): domain Eukaryota; kingdom Metazoa; phylum Chordata; class Amphibia; order Anura; family Alytidae; genus Discoglossus; species Discoglossus pictus. The sequence continues at coordinate 168,074,995 of CM050168.1, forward strand.
CCTTCCTGTTTTTGAGGCTCACCAATGGTTTACATCTTGTGGTGAACCCTCTGTATTTACTCTGGTGAAGTCTTCTCTCGATTGTTGACTTTGACACACATACACCTACCTCCTGGAGAGGGTTCTTGATCTGGCCAACTGTTGTGAAGGGTGTTTTCTTCACCAGGGAAATAATTCGTCGGTCATCCACCACAGTTGTTTTCCGTGGTCTTCTGGGTCTTTTGGTGTTGCTGAGCTCACTGGTGCGTTCTTTCTTTTCAAGGATGTTCCAAACCTTTGATTTGGCCACACCTATGTTTTTGCTATCTCTCTGATGGGTTTGTTTTGTTTTTTCAGTCTAATGATGGCTTGCTTCACTGATAGTGACAGCTCTTTGGATCTCATATTGAGAGTTAACAGCAACAAATGCAAATAGCACACTTGAAATGAACACTGGAGCTTGTATCTGCTCTTTGTAAATGGGATAATGAGGGAATAACACACACCTGGCCATGGAACAGCTGAGCAGCCAATTGTCCCATTAATTTTGGTCCCTTAAAAAGTGGGAGGCACATATACAAACTGTTGTAATTTCTACACCGTTCACCTGATTTGGATGTAAATACCCTCAAATTAAAGCTGAAAGTCTGCAGTTAAAGCACATCTTGTTAGTTTCATTTCAAATCCAATGTGGTGGTGTATAGAGCCACAAAGTTTAGAATTGTGTCGATGTCCCAATATTTATGGACCTGACTGTGTATGTGTGTGTATATATATATATATATATATATATATATATATATATATATATATATATATATATATATATATATATATATATATATATATAATAGTACATCTGTGTTCACACTTGAATGTCTAAAGCAAGTTAAAAAAAAAAGCCTGTTTCCAGCTCAAGATTCTGAGAAATACAGTTATTACTTCATTCTTGGAAGCTGAGCTGGGACATGCAAATGTGTCCACAAATGTTTTGCTCTTCAATCCAAAGCCATTTTCAACATGGCTTCCTTTAAGCTTATGTCTGCTGTATTACACAGCTTTAATGCAAAGCCAAGGCTGGATTTTACACAAGCTGAAAATCCTATCCCTATTATAGTACAGCACACTGCAAATCTGCCACTTCACCCCCTGTTCTTCCCCTACCCATGAAATAACTTGCTCTTGACCTGGCTAGAGAAGGCATGGGCCATATGTGAAGCATAAACAACCAAACTGAAATTTAAATATATCGTTATGAAAATGAAGCTCCCCTAGGCAACTGCCTTGTTTGCCTAGCTAGGAAGCACATATACATGGTCGGATTTATAAACACATATACCAGAGCTCATAACTTTTACTGTGCCCTATTGCACACACATCAAGGGACACACCTATTAAAGCAGACACCTACATCTTGCTGTCCCTAATATAAAAAAAAAGGTACACAGGCTTCCTCCATTTTAATTACTCTCCAGACCTTATTTATTCCTGTCCTATCCATCCATCTATCTATCGGGCCCCTACTCCTGTTGGGCCCCGTCCCCTGTTAGAGTCCTATACCAGTCTTCTCCCTTTTCATCCTCCTTGTCCCTTTTCATCTATTTTCACGGGAATCCCTGCTCCAATATAAATGTCAGGGACACATGTCGCCTCACACAGACACAGCTTTTGTACTGATCGCTCAGCAAAAAAAGCTGAACAAAAAGATTCCCCGGCAGACAGCTGAGCTGCGGGAAGGGTTACCGCTCTCATCTACCGCCGTTTTCATTTTTCTCTTTTTGTCAAATCTTTTCCCTTTCATTTGTCAAAATCTCTCACGCTCGGCTCGTTTCCCTCAGCTTGAGCATGTTAATATTCAGATCTTCCACCAGCCTTTTTAATGGAAATATGCGCACTTAAAAGAGAAGAGAAAAAGAGATTGTTATTATTAAAGGTTTAAAAGATGCCCCGGGGACACTCCATTACCGTTCAGAGCTGTTACTTGTGATTTAAAACGGTTTAAGACAATCAGGATCCCTGAGTCTGTATGAGAATAGCGTGCCGGCTTGGAAGGGATTTTGAGAAAAGCACAAGCTCAGCTAACTTGAAAGGATGGATGAGCATCTTTGTGTAAAATTTCCAGCCACAGACAGTCACTGTGGATGGTGGTGGGTTTGACTGTTGACAGAATAGGCTTTTATTGTGTACAAAGTGGGATTTGCCTGACATATTCCTAATTATAGATCTATCAAAACCTTACCCACTTTCAAGCCTGGTTTCCCTTTGCATAAAAAAAAATACTATTTTTATTCATTTAAATCTGCTCACAATGTGTTACATATTTGCTTAGATGCATTTTATTGGAAAAGTATTTCCTCTGGGCTCAACATTTAAGCATCTCAAAATGATTTGTTTTATTGGTAGTTCCTAATTTAGAAATAGTTTCATAGATGTATAATGGGAAACAGTAAATGTGGGACTTTTCTTAGGAAGTAAAAACTGTGTTTCTCACTGCTGACAAATTAGCAAGAATGGGAAGAGAATTTATTTGTAAAAGGGCAAAAACCTCGATCACTCCACAGCGTGTTTTAATGTGCGACTTATCTGTGAAATTTTTGTTCTAACCTGTGATGCGAAAGAGTTGGCAGGTTTTTATAATACAAAGCTTATTTCTGTGCAACGGAAATGTGACCGCTAAAACCACCACTCCGTTGGAGTTAAAGGGATATGGAATTTTCCTGGATGTTACTAGGTATTCAATATACCTGTGTATCTACGTACTGGTGTGTACTTTATTAAGAAGTGTTTATAAGCTCTGTTTTTACTACCTAAAATCAAAAATATAGTCCCTGTATGCCCACTAAAGCAAAGAAAGCGTGACCGCATCTAGTAAAATCCAGGAACCTTCTGTATTGCTCACTAGTTTACAAGGACACACCCCAAGGTGGAAGAAGCAATAAGCGGCTCAGTAAAGAAAATGGAAGACCTGGTTCCTTCCCATTCTTTCCACTTTATTTCTTGTACTGTTATGAACAAAGACAAAATTATTGACACCAATAAAACAAAACCGAATAAAGTATTTACAAATTTAAATATTGTATTTTACTTTGTGGAAACTATTTGTGTAACAGTATAGAATAACTTACGCTTCAGTGATCCTTTTACTGTAATCCTTACTTTTTTTTGGGTTGTCCCCACACTGCTCAGGTTTGTATTGTATACACTGAGATTACAGTTGGGTCAAATTTTCTTTTCCTTTTCTTTTCCTTTTCTTTTCCTTTTCTTTTCCTTTTCTTTTCCTTTTCTTTTCCTTTTCTTTTCCTTTTCTTTTCCTTTTCTTTCCTTTTTGTCTTTTCATATTATGGTCACTTTTAGTCCTACTGATCTCTGAATTATTTTCTTCCACAGGCCTTAAAGAAACGAGAAGCCAAAGTGGAGGAGGTTGAGGCAACCCTGAAAGACCAGCTCGGGAGGTCTGAGAGTGAAAAGAGTCAGGTTAGGAAATGTGCAGTATATTTTGTTTGAGCTATATCAACTGCACGACCAGTTGCACGTGCATTATTCAAGCAACAGCCAAAATTACTGTGAGGGGAAAAATAGACATAAAATACCCTGTTGTTTGGCAACATCTACCACTGCTGCTAAGATGTGGTACCCTTTGCCATCTTAAAGGACCACTGCATACTGGAAAACATTTTTTTTAATAAACATTAATCTTTTACATCCATTTAAAAAATGTTTTTTATTGAAATATATGAAATACTTTTGGCATACTTACGCTCATATTGCTCAGTACAGGGGCTGAGATTTCCCCAGAGAGATTTTGCTCCATTTTTCTTAGATGCAGCTTGCAACAGAGTATCAAAGATGCTTCAGTAATCTGAACCCTCGCAGAAAATTAAAAATATTATCAAAATAAAATGTAATATATTTTTGTACTGCACAAACTCTTCCATTACTAGAAGTGAATTATAATTACATGAATCAAATAAATATAGATGCCTAAGTTCAAAATATATACTTTTTAAAAAATGTTTTATTTTCTTAGTTTAGGTAGAGACACATTAAATTCCAAGCCCAAATGTGCAACGTGAGACCCGCAACGACTGCAGGCTCGAAATTTGGCAGAGTTACAGAGCTATTAATTTAGAACATGCTGCGAGACGCAAACCCGTAATTTTTTTTTGTTGAAGGTTACATGCGCGTCCGTGAACGTGATCAATTAGTCAAACCCGTAGTTACGAGTTTTAGATGGAGAAAATGGCAACCGAGATCGTCATAATTCCGTCACTGAAAAATGGAGGTGGGATTTCAAAGTCTTACAGGGTTTAATTACGAGTTAAGATCGGATCCACATTCCAGATATAAAGCAATATTGATAAAGCCGTAAATAAGACATTCTATTACATGCAAGTTCCATTATATGTAGTAACACATTGATTGCCGGGATCGATATAACTGAAAATAGACATGAAATCGGCTGATTTGAGAGCTTGAGAATGTTGTGCTATTAATTCAAAGACCTAACATCACTTTCCCTGTTAATAAAAGTACAGTAATGTGTGTGTATATGTGCATTTAAAGTGCTCTGGGTTGGACTTCACCCCCTTTGCGGGTCCTCTTTGGCTTCTTCGCTCCACTTGCGGGTGACGGGCTTGAACGGCAGTGAATTTGTTGCAATTTAATAGCATGATTGGAAATGTAACAGTTACGGGTTTGACAGATCAAAGGATTTGCGGGCGCACAAGTTGAATTCTCACGTTCCGTAGGGTTTTTTCGCCCCTACCCCGCAAGTTGTCGGCGGGTTGCTTTACGAGGCCAATTTAATAGCCGTAAGTCTTGTGGGCTACATTACAAGCAATGATTTTACACGTTAGGGAAATTTATTGTGGCTATTATTTTTTTATTAATGGTAGAGTTTTGTGTGCTGTTCAATTATATATATTACATTTTATTTAATAAAGCACTCCTTACCTGATTGTAGGTGAATCTCACGAACAGCTGTCTGAAGTCATGTTGTGGGACCTAATTATTATACCCACAAAAGACAGTATATTGCAGACGTGGTTCTTTTTCTTAAATGACATATGCTTTAATGCCTTTATAATTTGATTTATGTTTAAATATACTAAGAACCCTCCCACGAAGACAAGTGTAACCACATTATCAAAATTTCTTAGAAAAATACACTTGCATTTCTTCAGGGAACCTCTTCCAGGGTCAAATATATGTACTAATGATGCAGAACTCTCTAATTATAGAATTAATTAAGAGATTTTATCCAATAAAAAACAAAATGACCGCAATTAAATTGATAAAATTAGTGACAACAGTGCCATTTGTGAATAACTAGAACAAGCAAAATGTTGTTTAAAAAAAATACCAATCCACAATAGATCATAGATATATCGCATAAATAAGTAAAAAGTATAGCATATATATTGATGAAGTATGACCAATGTAAAATACACACTAGTAAATCGCTGAATATCATAAATAGAAAGTTTCACCAGTGGGACTGTTGTCGCTAATTTTATCATTTTAATTGTCGTTATTTTTATTTGTTTTTATTCTATAAAATCTCTCTTAATGTATTCTTTAATTGGAGTTCTGTATCATTTATTATTACATATATTTGATCCTGGAAGAGGTTCCCTGAGGAAATGCAAGTGTCTTTTTCTAATAAATTTTGATAATCGTTGCAGCTAAAAAAGATGGGAGAGGATCTCCATGATTGAGAATGTGAGGGACAAAATGGAATCCCTATACCCTATAACACATACATGGCAGATTAATATACTGAGCAATATGAATGGCAAAATAATGCAAGTAAGTCCAAAATATTTTTTTAAAAATGCTTTATAAAATGTACAGAAGAGATTCATTTTAATTCAATGTAAAATAAATATTTTTTATATAGAGTCCATTTTGGAGTATGTGAGATGTTCTGATAGATGTGTAGTCAAGATTATGGTTTTATTAACACCTGATCTCCTATCATGTTATAAAGCAACTAGATTGGCACAATTTACCAAATGGTTTATCAAAAATTCACCACCATGTTTGGAAAACATATTCTTAAAGAACAAAATATTTTGATGCAAGTGTTGTGGAACATTTTGAAATTCAAAATAAATTAGTAAAAAATCCCCCACAATGTATATTGCATTTCTTAACTTTTAGAAACAAATTAAGAAAAGAACACATTAATTTAATGGTTCATAGCTTACTCTATTATGGTTATTCCATATAGAATCTTAGAAGAAATAAATATTGTCAAATGGATCCAACAAAATTCATTTATAGCAGCAGACATCCTTACAAAAATGTCTACATGTTCTCCAGATCTATTCAAAGAAAAGTGTAAATCTTCAAAAAAAAAAAAAAAATGGTTTAAATGTAAGTTCAATAAGTAAAACAAAAGATTACATTATGTAAAAAAAAATATTTATTTAGCAATTTAAACCCCATTTAAAAATTGCTGTATTAATACCGTATTTTTCCATCTATGACGCCCCCATGTATAAGACGACCCCTAATAAATAAATATGCAAATGTGTATACGTTTTTATTGTGTTACACATATATTTAAGGGCACTTTCTGTCATGATTTCCATTCCAGCTCAATATCTTTGTAATCCCTGTGTAACTGCAATTGCACATCGCGACTGAGTAATAAGTGATGTGATCACAAGGATATTGAGCTGGAATGAAAATCTGTGAAAATCATGACAGAAAGTGCCCTTAAATATATGTGTAATACAATAAAAACTTATGAAATACACATTTCTATGCACACTTGCAGTGTAATGCACTCTAATTGCAACCAATGCATTTTCAAATGTGTGTCTTTTCTCCTGCCTTAAATCTAGTGGTCAGGTGTAGCATTACAGTACCAGACCAGGGTATCTAATTGCATCATTCCGTGTATAAGACGACACCCCTAATTTAGACTTAAAAAAATTGGTAAAAATACAGTCTTATACACAGAAAAATACGGTAATTCTAATGGTAAAAAAATCCTCTTCTCTATTATTTATAATTATTTGATCGACCAAAATACGTAAGGCATCTTGGGAATAGGAACTTAATAAATCTCTGAACGAAAAATAATGGGGAAAATCATTAGAAATTTAAATAATTATTTACTTTAATATACATTTAAGAGAAAAAGCCTATACAACATTTAATGGGATGGTATCTTACTCCAGTAATATTACAAAAAATAAACCCATGATTTAATGATAAATGTTTCGGAGGCTGTGATGTAGCTGGAACTTTAAAACATGTCCTATGGGAATCTCACAACTATGGAAAGAAACAAACTCAATATTAGAAACTCACAGTGTGTGTGTATGTATGTATGTATGTGTATATATATGTATATATGTATATATGTATATATGTATATATGTATATATATATGTATATATGTATATATATGTATGTGTATATATATATATATATATATATATATATATATATATATATATATATATATATATGTATGTGTATATATATGTATGTATGTATGTATGTATATGTATGTGTGTGTATATATATATATTACACCTACAGTGGAGAAGTTTTCAGTAACTGTCTTCCCATTTATAGTGTGGTGCAATATAGGGTAATCGTGCCATACCTTACCACATGTCAAACAATACATATTGTTAGAATAAGATTAGGAGCCAGTAATGATTGAAAAACATTTCTCACTTTTGCAGTTGGGGGCTGAGTTGGAAAGATGTAGGAGGAGGCTGGACCAGACTGAAGGAAGCCGTGAGACCCTACTATGCCAGGTACTGATAATTACTCCCAAAATCCCTTTTCTGGATTACTATCCAAGCAAGAGCAGCCTCCAGTTATGGGCAGATTAGGAACCTAATTAACATGACAGATCTGGATCACTGGTTAATTAGCAATAATGAATGTCACAGAAATGCCTTTGACACAGAAATGTGTATAATTTCCCTATGCATGTAAATGCTTTTATGATTTTTTTTATTTTTTATATTTTAATCTAATTAGATAGAAGACTCCAGGTATTGATGGCCTAAGTCCACATTTTTATGCCTCTCCAGCTGTTCTGGAGGATTAATTCCCTTTTATACAAGTCTTATGCATGGGATGGGGTTGTCAGATTGGGATCACAGGTTGTATAATGAACATCTGTTCTGTTTTCCCGATAGATAGAAGATCTACGGTCTCAGCTCCTGAAGGCAGAAGAGGAGCGAAGCCACCTACAAAGTCAGGTCTCCCAGATCTCTCGGCACAGCCAGCATGATAGCCGAGAGGAAGAGAGAAGAGTCAGTCAAGGTACACGATAAAAAAAAAAAAAAAAAAAATGGTGTTTCACATTATTTATTACTCAGTTGCAATTGCATTTTTCTGGTTTACACAGGGATCACAAAGATATTGAGCTGGGATGGAAATCCGTGAATATCATGACAGAAAGTGCCCTTAAGTACATGTGTAACACGATAAAAACCTATTAAATGCACATGTATAGGCACATAAGCATCATACACATATGCCACACACAATTGTACAGCTCATTCACGATGTGTAAGTTTCACACTGTAATGCTGCATCTAGACACTAGATGGCGGTGTTTAAAGGCAATAGACTAGACACACGTAGTGGAAATGCTTGTTAAATAGAGTGCATTGCTTGTGAGCATAAATATTTGTATTTTACAAGTTAAAATTGTGTTACACATGTATTTAAAGGCAACTTTCTGTCATGATTTTCACTGATTGTCCATTCCTGCTCAATAGCTTTGTGATCCCTGTGTAAACCGGAAAAAATGTGATTGCACATCGCGACTGAGTGATAAATAATGTGATCTTGAGCTGGAATGTTGAAATCACCATTGATGAAATCAGTGAAAATCATGACAGAAAGTGCACTTAAATATGTGTAACAAAATGATACCTTGTAAAATACACATTTGTATGCACACTTGCAGTGTAATGCACTCTAATTGGAACCAATGCATTTCCAAATGTGTGGGTTTTTTTTTCTCCAGTCTCAAATCTATTGGCCAGATGCATCATTACAGTACCAGACCAGAATATCTAATTGCAACATTCCGTGTATAAGATGGTCCCCCTATTTTAGACTTAAATAAATTGGTAAAAAATACTGTGTTATACACGGAAAAATACAATATTTAATAGCAAAAGCAATTTGGGACACCAACCATTATTTCCATTTGAAAGGAGCTCAATTTGGGTAGGATTTGAGCTCTCCCACCCATCACCCCTTCCTCTGATTTTTTTCTATGGGAAGGCTGTATGAGTACAAGTGGCATTTTGCACAGACTGGAGGTAACACAGAACTTGGAGGTGCAGGTCCGTGCTTCAGCTCAGGTCTGATTTAATACAGCTATATATCAGGTAGTTGTGAGGGGTGAGAGCCCTATAATGGAAGGAGAACATTATTTCAGCTTATTTTGGTCTCCTGGCCTAAAGGACTAATATAGCCCTATATTCAAAATATATATATATTTTTTTTTTTAGAACTACACTTCAAAATAGGCAAAATGGTTTTAGATTTGTAATAGTTCTTTTTATGTGCAATTATGCTACCATTTTGGTTATGCTGATATACTTCATGAAGTGGAAAGAGGATGCTTTAAATACAAAGGAAGTTTTGATCTGCTGAGAAATGTAGCAGTTCTAACTGTTAGTATATTTCAACAAGATTAAGGAAAGCTCATAACTATATCAGGACACAGCATACTGAGAAAGTAGCAACTGAATCAGTACAAAAACCAAAATGGTAACATTCGGTAAAAATTAATTGCATTTAAAAATAATTTTTGTCCCTAAAAACTATTTGGATTTATCAAGTTTAGTCATTAAAATTAAATGACTACAGTGATCTTTAACCACTAGTATTCACCAGTTCTCTCCATTCAGTGACAGTTCTCACAACAGCTTCTTCCCTTTAAGTAACTTTGTAGTTTCAGGTGTTCACTTAGTGGCACATCTGCAGTATTTATTTATTTATTTTTTGCAGCTCTTCACATGGAAGCACCCCTAATGAGAAATCAAACCATTCTTTCTGTGTATAAGTAAAGAAATAGTTTGATAGTACATGCTTGAACCTTTAGAGGCAATTGTTAAAGGGACTCTTTGCTTTATATACATGATTTAACTAGCTAAGTTTATCCTCCTTGATGTAATTGCAATATAAAACTTATGCTTAACTAACTTCTTAGAAGTCTTGAGAGTAACCGATTCTTAGCGTTTGGAACCTCACTCTTTAAATATTTAAAACAAAAAAGAAAATGCCTAAAGAATCCCTTTAAGTTAAGTCTTGTTGATAAATGATGACACCCTTTAAATGAACAAGAACATTCACAGGTATTGGATCTAGTTTAGAAGCTAAATTTGTAGCTGGAACCTTTGTGAATCTGATCTTACTATTAGTGAGAGTTTTATAGCTTTATCAGTAGCTGTTCGCTGAGCCTTGAGGTTGAAGAGCTGAATGTGAGCCAAACTTCTAAGAACCTGCCATATATGTTACCTTTTTTGATGAAAAGATACTTTTTGAGAAAAAATTATTAAAGGCATCTGGAGAGAATCATGTATTTCTTGCGCAAGTGAGCAGAAGGTTCAAATGTGGGATGAACGATCAGATACACCTACATATCCATTAGATCATTTAAAAAAAATAAAACCTTTGTTTATTATTAAACAATATCCCAAGGATCTCTGAATCTATTCCTTCAGGCTGAGGGTAGGCAATATATTTTTACAAAATTCTCATAAAAATTATGGGACGGGCCAAAATTTGTAATTTACCAAATTAATTAAGTGTTTGTCAATAAGATAAATATAATTTGAAATGACACTGAAAGGTTCATTACATAGGGAGTAGTGCACACAGGAAAGACGGGATAAGGATTTGGAAGCTTTATCATAGATAAATAAAGCAGTTTAAAGTGTCAAAAGGGCCACTAATTCAGATTTGTGTGTGTCCGTCCACCAGTTAATAACGGCTTGTTAGTGAGCCAATAAGATCCTGGAAGGTTGGCAATGGTATCTGGAGCCATTCATACTGCAGTGCATCCAACGGCTGCTGAGGATTGTGGTGGACTATCCTTACGGCAAAAATGGAGCTCGATTGGGTTCAAGTCCTGGGAATTTGGAGGCCAGGGAAGTACTTGGAAGTTTTCGTTGTGCTCCTCCAACTCCCGGACAATTCTAGCCATTTGAAACGTTCACCGTCTTCCCTGATGTATGAGTAAATCCAGACAATGCCAAGTAAACACTCCCCAGACTATAATGCTGCCTCCACCAGCTTGTGTTCTTCCAACAATGATTGCAGAGTGTTTGTTCTCAGAGGTTTTGTGCCTGACACGCCAACGTCCATCCAGTCGATGGAGCAGAAAACGTGATTCATCAAAGGAGAAGGCAATACTTTGCCAATTAGAAAAGATCCAATTTTGGTTCTGTCATGTACACTTAATTAATTTCTAATGATGAACCATCGTCGGCATGGGTGCAGGGACCAGCCGTTAGCTTTGGAGCCCCATACGCAACAGGGTTGGCTGTATTGTCCTTTTAGACGCACGTCTTGTAGCCCCCTGATGCGTTTGGATGATGAGTTGCTCAACTCTAGCCCCACAGTTTTCACGCTGTTTATTTGTAATATACCATTTGTCCCGTCAGAGTACACTTTAATGGCAGCACATGAACAGTTCACATTTCGTTTTTTCAGAAATACTGCCACCCGTGGCCTGTAAGCCAGTGATCATCCCCTTTTTAAAATTGGATAAATTACACATTTTACCCATGACAGCGATAACTGATATGCTTGCAGAATACCTACATGTCACCTTATATACCCACCAGGCCAGCTCCCAACACGTGCCGTGTTTCGTAGGCTATGCGATGCTGATGTTCAAAGTATATATTGGCTACTTGCCCGTAAAAACTGACGGTGCTCATTGAGAGCCTCTCCCCCGGTCTACTTAATTTAAAGGCTGTCAATGCTGTTTGCCACACAATGTGAGCACCTTAGGCACTCATCACGAGCCCCAAGGTGAGCGGCCTTGGCGCTCATTGCGAGCCTCTCCCCCTGTCTACTTTACGGGCCTCACGATGAGCACCTTCGGCGCTCATTGCAGGCCTTTGCAACCTGCAATTTTCGTGGTTTGCAAATTCCCCCTTCTTCCTCCCCTGTGTCTTTCTCCTCTCTACCTGCGCAAGTCTTGCGATCCTCGCAATGAGCGCCTCAGTGCTACTGCCTTATATTTTTTTTTCTAAGTGTTACGATCCTTATGTTGCACGCCTACAGTGGGGGGAAAAAGTATTTGATCCCCTACTGATTTTGAACATTTGTCCACTGAGAAATAATCAGTCTATAATTTTAATAGTACCGTATTGGTCCGAATATAAGCCACACCTTTTTTCCGATTTTTGAGCTTGCGAGTTACGGGTGCGGCTTATATTCGCAACTGTAAAAAAAATAATTGCTGATTTTTTTGCTAACCTTGCTTGTTAGGTGTACGGCTTCTATTCGCGAACGCAAAATTACTACCGATTTTCGTGTTTGAGACTGCGGTATTGAATAGCGATTTACGGTTTTAGTGATTCTAACATCCTGTAAAGCCTGTAACCTGCAAAAAAAAGCCTGTTTCTTGCAATAGCTGATCACTTGGAGAGTCTTTTTCTCTCCAATTTTACAGGTGCGGCTTATATTTGAGTACTGTCAAAAACTTTCAAAAAAAGTTCTAAATTGATTTGCAGCTCACTGAGGGAAATAACTATTTGATCCCCTATCAATCAGCACGTTTTCTGGCTCCCAGTTGTCTTTTATACAGGTATTGAGCTAAGATTAGGAGCACTCTCTTAAAGGGAGTGCTCGTAATCTCAGTTTTTCATCTGCATAAGACACCTGTCCACATAAGCAATCAATCAGATTCCAAACTCTCCACCATGGCCAAGACCAAAGCGCTGTCCAAGGATGTCAGACACAAGATTGTAGACCTACACAAGGCTGGAATGGGCTACAAGACCATCGCCAAGCAGCTTGGTGAGAAGGTGACAACATTTGGTGCGATTACTCGCAAATGGAAGAAACACCAAATAGCTGCCAGTCTCCCTCGGTCTGATTTTCAGCCCTTTTTTTAAGGCTGAAAAGGGCCCCCTCGGCTTATACTCGAGTTACCACCCCGTGTCTCTCTTCTCCCCCCGTGTCTCTCTTCTTCCCCCCGTGTCTCTCTTCTTCCCCCCGTGTCTCTCTTCTTCCCCCCGTGTCTCTCTTCTTCCCCCCCGTGTCTCTCTTCTTCCCCCCCGTGTCTCTCTTCTTCCCCCCCGTGTCTCTCTGACCACACCCCCCGTGTCTCTCTGACCACACCCCCCGTGTCTCTCTGACCACACCCCCGTGTCTCTCTGACCACACCCCCCGTGTCTCTCTGACCACACCCCCCGTGTCTCTCTGACCACACCCCCCGTGTCTCTCTGACCACACCCCCCGTGTCTCTCTGACCACACCCCCCGTGTCTCTCTGACCACACCCCCCGTGTCTCTCTGACCACACCCCCCGTGTCTCTCTGACCACACCCCCCGTGTCTCTCTGACCACACCCCCCGTTTTTTCTCTGACCACACCCCCCGTGTCTCTGACCACACCCCCCGTGTCTCTGACCACACCCCCCGTGTCTCTCTGACCCCCCCCCCGTGTCTCTCTGACCCCCCCCCCCGTGTCTCTCTGACCCCCCCCCCCCGTGTCTCTCTGACCCCACCCCCCCGTGTCTCTCTGACCCCCCCCCCCCGTGTCTCTCTGACCCCCCCCACCGTGTCTCTCTGACCCCCCCCCACCGTGTCTCTCTGACCCCCCCCACCGTGTCTCTCTGACCCCCCCCACCGTGTCTCTCTGACCCCCCCCACCGTGTCTCTCTTCTGACCCCCCCCCCCCCACCGTGTCTCTCTTCTGACCCCCCCCCCACCGTGTCTCTCTTCTGACCCCCCCCCCCCCCCACCGTGTCTCTCTTCTGACCCCCCCCACCGTGTCTCTCTTCTGACCCCCCCCCACCGTGTCTCTCTTCTGACCCCCCCCCCCCCCCCACCGTGTCTCTCTTCTGACCCCCCCCCACCGTGTCTCTCTTCTGACCCCCCCCCACCGTGTCTCTCTTCTGACCCCCCCCCCACCGAGTCTCTCTTCTGACCCCCCCCCACCTTGTCTCTCTTCTCCCCTTCTCCCCCCCCCCACCGTGTCTCTCTTCTCCCCTTCTCCCCCCCCCCACCGTGTGTCTCTCTTCTCCCCTTCTCCCCCCCCCACCGTGTGTCTCTCTTCTCCCCTTCTCCCCCCCCCACCGTGTGTCTCTTCTCCCCTTCTCCCCCCCCCCCACGTGTCTCTCTTTTTCCCCTTCCCCCGTGTCATCCTCAACCCCCTTCCTCATTATAAACCCCCCTCCCCACTTTAGCCCTCTAATTCCCTCTCCCTTTCCGCTCACTTACCTTACATCTGCAGCAGCTGCTCCTCCGCTCCTTCTGGCTGCGTCTTGACCCGGCAAATGGCGTGACGTCACATCATTAGCATATGCCAGGGGGTTGAGGATGGGGGGGGGATGAGGATGGCGGGGTTGAGAGGGAGGTTGAGGATGAGGAGGGGCGTTGAGGAGGGGAAGAGACACAGGGGAGAGAGAGGGGGAAGAGACACAGGGGAGAGAGAGTGGGGACACAAGAAAGGGACACAGAGGGCACAAGAGGGACACGGGGCAGCACATTTCCTACCCTCGGCTTATACTCGAGTCACTAAGTTTTCCCAGTATTTTGTGGTAAAATGGGTGCCTCGGCTTATACTCGGGTCGGCTTATACTCTAGTATATACAACACACGTACTCTGTTTGCTTCAATGACCTCATCTATCCATCTCCGACATCCCCTTCTTCATGCGCCTTCAATCTTTCCAAGCATCAGAGTCTTCTCTACAGAATACTGACGAGCGCATGTGTGCCTTAATTGTTTTTGGGAGTTTTTAAAATGGGGATACTGTCTGAGTATACAGGGAGTGCAGAATTATTAGGCAAATGAGTATTTTGACCACATCATCCTCTTTATGCATGTTGTCTTACTCCAAGCTGTATAGGCTCGAAAGCCTACTACCAATTAAGCATATTAGGTGATGTGCATCTCTGTAATGAGAAGGGGTGTGGTCTAATGACATCAACACCCTATATCAGGTGTGCATAATTATTAGGCAACTTCCTTTCCTTTGGCAAAATGGGTCAAAAGAAGGACTTGACAGGCTAAGAAAAGTCAAAAATAGTGAGATATCTTGCAGAGGGATGCAGCACTCTTAAAATTGCAAAGCTTCTGAAGCGTGATCATCGAACAATCAAGCGTTTCATTCAAAATAGTCAACAGGGTCGCAAGAAGCGTGTGGAAAAACCAAGGCGCAAAATAACTGCCCATAAACTGAGAAAAGTCAAGCGTGCAGCTGCCACAATGCCACTTGCCACCAGTTTGGCCATATTTCAGAGCTGCAACATCACTGGAGTGCCCAAAAGCACAAGGTGTGCAATACTCAGAGACATGGCCAAGGTAAGAAAGGCTGAAAGACGACCACCACTGAACAAGACACACAAGCTGAAACGTCAAGACTGGGCCAAGAAATATCTCAAGACTGATTTTTCTAAGGTTTTATGGACTGATGAAATGAGAGTGAGTCTTGATGGGCCAGATGGATGGGCCTGTGGCTGGATTGGTAAAGGGCAGAGAGCTCCAGTCCGACTCAGACGCCAGCAAGGTGGAGGTGGAGTACTGGTTTGGGCTGGTATCATCAAAGATGAGCTTGTGGGGCCTTTTCGGGTTGAGGATGGAGTCAAGCTCAACTCCCAGTCCTACTGCCAGTTCCTGGAAGACACCTTCTTCAAGCAGTGGTACAGGAAGAAGTCTGCATCCTTCAAGAAAAACATGATTTTCATGCAGGACAATGCTCCATCACACGCGTCCAAGTACTCCACAGCGTGGCTGGCAAGAAAGGGCATAAAAGAAGAAAATCTATTGACATGGCCTCCTTGTTCACCTGATCTGAACCCCATTGAGAACCTGTGGTCCATCATCAAATGTGAGATTTACAAGGAGGGAAAACAGTACACCTCTCTGAACAGTGTCTGGGAGGCTGTGGTTGCTGCTGCACGCAATGTTGATGGTGAACAGATCAAAACACTGACAGAATCCATGGATGGCAGGCTTTTGAGTGTCCTTGCAAAGAAAGGTGGCTATATTGGTCACTGATTTGTTTTTGTTTTGTTTTTGAATGTCAGAAATGTATATTTGTGAATGTTGAGATGTTATATTGGTTTCACTGGTAAAAATAAATAATTGAAATGGGTATATATTTGTTTTTTGTTAAGTTGCCTAATAATTATGCACAGTAATAGTCACCTGCACACACAGATATCCCCCTAAAATAGCTAAAACTAAAAACAAACTAAAAACTACTTTCAAAAATATTCATCTTTGATATTAATGAGTTTTTTGGGTTCATTGAGAACATGGTTGTTGTTCAATAATAAAATTAATCCTCAAAAATACAACTTGCCTAATATTTCTGCACTCCCTGTAGTTACATCAATTAACTGAAGGACAGGAATGAAATATAAGTTTTCACAAATTGATCGTCTAGTTGCTTAATATATCAACTTCCTGTAACTCCTAATATTGACAAAACCTACCATTTGCTATAAAAAAAAGTGATAATAATAAATTGTATTTAACGGACTCCTCTGATCATATATTTAAAGTATACTCTTAAGGAACAAAGTAGCCCGAAAATAGGCAAATGTTTAAAAAATAAAAAAAAATCTAACCTAGCACTCAATTTATTAAATTTTTTAATTCAATTCCGTTGCAGTGAAAACTGCCATTTTAGTTTCCCTGATGTTGGAAACTTTCAGCTGTCACATTCCCATTGCCATAGTTCGTTTACCATAACCCACCCTCCTGAGACCCACTGCAAGAAGCAGCCCAGAGGCATGTAATGAAGAATAATTGCATATAAGTAAAAATTGGAAAGGCTTGATAATGCAATATTTAGTCATTATATATGCTATTTAAAGAACCATGTAGAAAAAAGTGACCAAAAAGATAACTTTATTAATTCTTAATATAATGGAAAAAAAAGGAACTGATTGGTTTAAACTGTTTGCTGTTTTTGATAGACTGTGTGAAAAACTGTGTGTATTGGCATCCCTTGCAGGCACACATGGGAGGGTCATGCAGGGAGAAAGGGGGTGGTTCCAGAAGCTGACAGGCTGTTATTCTTGCAAGTAAACTGTATATTTTTTCCTGCGAATGACATGCGGAAGGGGAGGGGTAAAATAAAATAAAATAAAAAGTCATTAAATCTATTTGGAACATTTTATATAAGATTTAAAAAAAAATAACCAAATAGTTCCTTTTTTATGTCCCTGTAGTCAAAACTTTGTCACACATTGCAGTATATATACATTTATATTATGCTCATATTTGGAACATTAGGTGCAAGTTTTATATAGGGGTGGGGGAGGAGTGATTGAGTTGGATGAAGGATATGTTAAATTATTGGAAATGTTGGAATTTGACACCTACCCTTTCTCCTCACACATGCTCATAAGCCGCCAGCTTGCGATTTATAACCTCAAGCCCTGCTCCTCCCAGAAATGTAGTACATGCAGTCTTTACTACATTATCATGGATGCCTACAGCACTTTCAGCATTTTTGTCTCCATAAAAGTTAGCTTTGACATTTTTCCTGACAAATTGTCCAAGCTCAGTCCTGGTTGGCTTCACACAGGCCTGGATTTGAGGATATCCCCGCTGCACCCAGGTGAGACTATCACATCTTCAGTCATGCTGATTGACTTGCCTGTGCACAGAAAGGCCTGTGTGCCGTCCACCAACACAGAACTTTGATACCCCTGATTTTAAGTGTCCCTTTATAAACTGCTATAGTCCTTCTATATAAAAGCAAGTAGTTGATACTTTTTGAAAACCAGCTGAATAAATTATTTGTGGAACAAGTACGGTGCCTTAAAAAAACCCTTTTTTTATGGTGGTGTTTATTTTTTTTCTTTTTGCTGCGCCATTTACAATTATTAAATAGCAGAAACAAAGGTCCATGGCAGTGGTCATTAACACTTTGAAGGCAAGGAAGGCGTTCACTTGCGTTCATATTACAGCATTTGGACTGTTTCTCAGGATGGGCGAGCCCTACACCCATTGAGGGTTTCCGTGCCTTCAGTTATTTAGGTCTAATGTTTCCTTCAGTCAGTGTGGACAAAAGATTAGGTGGTCTGAAGGTGCAGGTGCCAGCACTATCTGTATTGTTTTGATTTCAATGGGCTTTAAAGAAGTTAATTATATGCTTCTTCGAAGCTCGAAACGAGATTACAGAGCGGTTAGAGATCCTCATTAGAGCCAGTTCACGGTGCCTAAAGGAAGTAGATTTTGCTTCAGGACATCTGTTCACCTTGTTTCTTCATGGAGGCTCAGTGAGCTCTTTTTAGAGAACTATTTATTCAAAATCTATAATGTTAGCACACTGCCATTTTTAATTCAGCCAAAGGTCTGAAAATGCCACTTTATGTAATTAGAAAAATGTGTTTAATGTCAGCTAGTCCTTGTAGGCATCCATTAGAAATTACTGAAGGATGTGAGAGGGTGTTTTATATATTTGTAGGTGCAGTGTTTGCAGTTTCTTATTAAAGCTGTCACATCAAAGTGAAGCCATACTCAACACCTAGGCTTAATACCTGAACAATGGAAAAGTTACTTTTCGTTGGTATTTTAACCTTTATCATTATTTTCCTTATTCCTGTGCATATGAAAGGGCCAGTCCTCATTCTAATATTAATAAATGGCATCCATGATACATTGATGAAAGCTGTATAAGTGGGAGGGGCATTTACATTCTTGCAAGATGTGCCTGGCAATTAATGTTGTGCAGTGTCTGCTTCTAGACATCAAATGGATATTTATAATACTCAATAAAAATAAAAATAAATAGTGCTGTGATCCCCACAATAAATCCCAGCGCCCTAGAGTTGATTGAATTTAATGTCCCTTCTTCCCAGTGGTGCAGCGGTCGGAGTGTGAGAAGCAGGAGCTGGAGCATCAGATCTCAGAGCTGCGTGCTCAACTGAGCCGAACCGCCATCCTGTCAGAAGTGGAAGATCTAAAACGTAATTTGGATCAGAAGGATAGGGACAAGTCACAGCTTGTGGGACACATAGAGGTGAGTACAGCTATGGTAATAATCCTGAGGTAGCTACATATCCTTGTTTTTATCCTGGACAGGCTTGAATTCCTTTACTTTTCTTGTCCCTACCACTTCTGCTGGAAGGCTGTTTTATACACTACTATACAAAGTTATACATTTGCACATTACCCCTAAACCATCCAACTTCAGTTCATGACCTATTTCTCTAGGATTTATATATTTTCATGAAAGCTATATCCCTCCTGGACTTAAGTATTTATTATGTTTCTGTCATACCAGCTCTTTCCTTTCTTCCCTCAAAGCTATACAAATTATGGTCATGAAGTACTTTCTTTTAAGTTTGGTCTCTAATTTATTAATATCCTTTTGGAGATCTGGTCTTGAGAACTGAACAATGTGTTAGGTGAGGTCTGAAGTTGGATTTAGATAAGTGACATTAGTTTCTAATTTTTTGTCAGCTTTGTTTAATTCTTCCCCTAGTTTTCCTATGACTAGTGCCAAGGCCAGTCCTCAAATATATATAAGGCCAAGGGCATAGGTTTGCATGGAAAAATATCATTAGCGCTAGTCTTTAATTAATGAACCCTGGAGGCATCCATGATACCTTGATTAAGTTTGTGTAAGCGAGAGGGACATTTACATTTCAATAGACACATGTCTTGCAGTGATTGAGTGGTTAGCTTCTAGGTGGGGATAGTGGTATTCAAACTCTAAATACACAGTTTAAGAAATCCGCCACACCTCTCTGGATACATGCATTTTCTTCCTGCAGTAGTGCATCACTGTGGTGCTGGTACAATAGGGTTACATCTGTTTATTTAATAAGTAATTAGCAATAAAATCATTTTTTGGAAAAGAAAAAATCAATATAGGATAGCCTTCTGGATAAAAGAAAAGAAACTTGTCTGCTATGTGTATGTGCTCTTTAAAGGTCACATTGAATGTATTTTCTTCAACTACTGATTTTGGGCTGTATTCAGTGGCTCCCGTAAGAACGGTCATAAGGCTGTCATCCCCTTCCCATGACAGGAAAGAGGGTTACATAATAACAAATATACAGGGGGCTTTATGATCCTTTGCCTATGACCTGCTATCCCCTATGAGTCCAAGTATCCCATGGATTCCCCTCAATACCAGATAACTATTTGTGCTTTTCAATTGGTTAGACATTTAACCAGGCATAATTTAAACACTCAATCATTTTTCAGCCAATGAGAATTAACACGTATTTAAACCATTAGGAATCTGCCGAATTAGTATATTAGGCAGTCAAAACAAACCATTAGGATATGCAGGAGCTCCTCCCCCTCGGGGCTCTGTTTAGATAAAAAAAAATGGGGCAGTGGGATTTATAGCTAGAGACCTATTCCCACATGATGAAGATGAGGAACAAGGGCTTCAATCAAGGTGGAGGATAAGTATAATTTCCCCTATAGGTGAAGTTTTTTTTTTTCTCTGTAGTTTTTTTTTACATTTTGTATAATACTTTATTTTTTATTTTTGGATAGTCTTTTATTATATTCTGTAATTTTTCTGTGGATAGTGTTAGGATCAGTGGGGGTCCTTGAGCACCCCCATGGGGGAATAGGGTCCATTGGGGTCTAATGACCCCTGTGGTAGAAGTTTGGTTGCCGTGGGGGTCCACACTGATTTAGATAAGACTGTAACGTCTGTATTAAATATCTGTTGCTTTTCCAATTTGTGTGGAATGTGCACATTCCAGAGAAATAAGACACACACACAGTGTTTCTGTATAGTAGTTCTCAAAGCGCTCTGTATTAAAAATGGCAGTTTACACGTTTATATGTAGAAAACGTTATCTGATCAAGCGTCACATGATTCCTTTGTCTAGGAATTAATAGCTTTATTGATTGGTTCAAAATTGCTGCAGTGTGTCGTCATCATACTGGTCAGTTTAGGGAGGAGCCGTCCCTTTGTCCTTATTTGGTCACGGATGTATGCATCATCAGGCCACTCCCATTTGTAGTTCTGTCTTCCATCTTGTTTGTAGTTTCATTCTCCATTTTAGATAACCTTCTTGTCATTATAAGTGAGTAAGGAATGCAGACAAGGATAATAACATGTAAAAAGACATTTTCCTAATTATCATCCATAACAACACCAATACAACAAATTAGTGGCTTCTTGTCTTCCTTCATCAGCTGTGACCCCATATACTATCCAACTACTTGTATACATTTGTTTGTAAGTAACTAACTACATCCATTTCCCCAATCATGGCTCACAGAATTCCTTTACCTTGTAGCCACCCTAAACATTGTATCTTTGTGGTTTTTGCATAATAAATGTGGGGTAATTTTCCCTTATAAGGTTGTGATTGAGTCTCCTCCGATTTTGAGGGATTGTGAAACTGGTGTCGTGGTAGATGCACACACCTGCTATGAATTGGTAGAGGTTTGACTGGAGTGAACACTTTGTTGGATTATATAGTTTAGTATACAAGTACTAGTAGAGGTTAATTTTTTGTGGGCCATGTGGGTGCATATGTTATTATGGACATTAGGAGAACTTGGATGGCATTTGTCAGAAGTTATATTTTTGGAGCTTTTTAGGGGCTTATGAGTGAACTTCACTTAGTTATTTTCTTACAGAAGAAATGCCAAACGGTTGTTTATGCCTATATTGTACGGTTTGGGTTTTCCTTCCTAAGTATATAATTTTGTATTTTACAGCATTACACTTTAAATAGATCCCCAGCTCTCTGGAACAAGTTCCATTTTTGCCTAATAAACTCCCACTTTCAGCAATAATAAATCTATATCATTGCATGCAATGGTATATTACTAATGTTCCCTGGTATGGTAAGGTGGGCAGCGCCCATCTCTCTAATTCAGCCGTTGGTTGTTCTCATGAGCACTTTGTCTGTAGTGGGCACTGGTGCCTAACATACACTTTACAAGTAATACCACCTGCTTGCTGAGTGCTCCCTCTCTCCAAAGCAATTAGACGTCACTTAAGAAGCTTATAAATCTCCAAAATGCAAGGTTACTGCAGCGTCTTTGCAGCGGAGTCTATAGAAAAAGCTTTATTGTTCAACTTTGCTTGAGGCTGCCTGGGTTTAACAGCATTAATACATCACAGCGAAAATGCTGCGCTTTAACTTATTTTAGAACAAAAACAACTTGTTCCCTCCATTATTCCAATAAATTGAGTCTGCTTCAGATTATCCCCTTAATCTTTTAACACGTTGGCCAGGTCTGGAAGGTTGGCAGGATTTATTCAGAATAACACAGCACTTACAAATTGCTGCACTGTACAACCCAGCATCCCAATTACAGTAATCAGGGTACTGGAAAGTATCACACTAAGATACTCTTTGCAGTCTGATATTCATTCCTTCATGGTATTTAATTATTTTTTATACTTGTGACTTTACTGTAATGGAATGAAGATATAGCCCATGGTGTAGACTTTGCATTGGAGTATGTCATGTACAAATGCATAATTTTAGTTTGTTTATACATAGCTATATTGGTGTAGCTAAATGGATATATAGAGAGATTGAGTAACAGATATAACGTGTATGTCAACATATTTGTAAATAAAATAGCAAAATCCCCTTAGTATATATCTGAATATGCGTTTTTTTTGTTTGTTTTAATCAGTGTCTTGCACTTCAGTTTGGATACTTTAATACTCTAATAATGATACTCTTGTTTTATTATCCTTCCGCATTTTTATATGTTTTATCAAGTGAAAGCTTTCTCACAACAGTATATATCTGCTCCTTATCTATAATTCATTAAGAACCCAATGAATTTGTGGTTTAATGACTGACCATAAGTCCTTCTATGAGATATTCAGCAATTGTGTATCTCTCAGTCCATCAATAATAACTACTTAAGATTGTGCAATAGATCATACTATTACTGGTAATCATTCTTGACCTACTGATTGTTAGTTTATATAGTTTCATTTTTTACTTTTATTCAAAGTTCCATTGGGACCCCTTGCTCACTTTTCCTTAGGAAGTTCAGGTATACCCCACTGATGAGGCCCAACTAAGGCCAAATGTATGTCAGGGGTTTGTTGGTTCTCCTATTCAGGGTAGAATTGCCTGGTATTTTGGGTCTGGATCACTCTATTGGGTGAGACCAGACTGATTCTACAGGATATTTTCCTCTGTGAAGGACACAAGTGGCAAAAAGAGGCTTCTCTCAGAGTAGGGTTACCAGGCCTATAGAATAAACCATTTAAGGTTCGTTCATTCTGATTGAGTGCCTCCGATTTTTTTTTATTAAGTATAATAGCAACTGCAGTGTATATTTACATTCTTAGTTTTTTGTTACAAGGGAGTAATATTATTTCAAATGTTACTTTCTTCAAGAGGATTAGTTAAAATGGATTTCTATAAGTTTTTACCATAAGGCTGTAATGTTATGATCATTACATTAGAATATATGTGCGATATAATTGTGTGTATTTCCTATACCGTCCATTTTGTTGCTCAGTAGTATGTGACATTCACATAAATATTCAGTGTTCATCCATATTCCAAAGGGCAGAGCTACTGCAGATACAGCTAGTGAATATCACCGGTGGCCTAGAGTAAAGCAGCAGTTAATTTATTAGGGGAGGTGAAGGTGTAGGACAGGGGTCCTGGAGGGCCACACGCGAGCCTGGATTTGATGATATCCCTGCTGCTCACAGGTGAGTCGATCGCTTCTTCAGTCATTCTAATTGACTCACCTGTGCACAGAAAGGAAATCCTTGAAACCAAGCTTCTGTGAGGTCGTTCAGGAACAAACTTGTGCAGCCCCTGATGTAGAACATTATGTATTTATTTAAAAAAAAAAGAATGTTATATTTATTATATTCCCTTCTGGATTGCTACCTTTTCATGGTGAAGGAGCTTGTGTACTTCATTGAAGCTGTGCGCGATTACATATAGATTCACCCAAGATGGGCAGGGCATACCAAAGAGGTACGACAATTTGTCATCCACTGGAGAAGGAACTGGCAACCCACTTCAGTATCTTTGCCATGAAAAACTGGACACAAGATCTGCCTGGTTGCACATCTTATGTCCAGTTGGCGTGCACATCCTGTGCCCAGTTGTGGTCATTCAATCGGACTTGATTGAACAACCAAACAACAACAAATATAATATGTTATATTAAAGCCCACACAGGACTAACCATGTGCATATATGCTTCAAATAATTTGCATGCTGAGTCCTCTGTTCACCAGCTCCACCAGTACATATTCGCCTGATATATCTATTAAAGATGCACCATTTTATTTATCTATTTCGTAATATAAGTAAAGTTTATATTGCAATTTTCCATTTATACCTGGTACTCTATAACACAGAGAGTGCTTGGCACACATTTATTCTTTTTCTTTTCTATTATTGGCATTGTAGCATTCCCACTTCAGAGGCCCGTGAGATAACCACAACATGACTGCTGCTTCCTCTTTCACAAATAAACCGTTACTGGTTCTGTGTGACAGAATAAAACCCAATAATTCATCCTGTAATTTATCCATATAATTCTGCACCCCCTCTCTCTCCTAGCAACCTTTAACACCTCAGGAGGAGATTTCTGTACCACCGGCCTCATTTACATCGCCATTTCCGTACAGAACACTTTCTTCCTGACAAAATTGCAGGTGGACCAATTGTAAGGATAATGGGACACGGCAAGGCAGCAGTTTGCATTAACCCCTTTTACTCTTAAAATGTCACAGATGGATATGGGTATTGCACAGGTGCTGCCACAGCTATGTGTCCCTTTTATAAAATAAAAAAAAAATCTGAATTTCCAGATATATTCTTCTGGTGTCTTTCCTGAACATGTACACTGTATATTACCTTTGTGTTTTTTAACTCCAGTCTGTGTATGTGTGTGTATATATATGTGTGTATATATGTGTGTGTATATATATATATATATATATATATATATATATATATATATACATACATACATACATACATACATACATACATACATACACTGCTCAAAAAAATAAAGGGAACACTTAAACAGCACAATGTAACTCCAAGTCAATCACACTTCTGTAAAATCAAACTGTCCACTTAGGAAGCAACACTGAGTGACAATCAATTTCACATGCTGTTGTGCAAATGGGATAGACAACAGGTGGAAATTATGGGCAATTAGCAAGACACCCCCAATAAAGGAGTGATTCTGCAGGTGGTGACCACAGACCACTTCTCGGTTCCTATGCTTTCTGGCTGATGTTTTGGTCTCTTTTTAATGCTGGTGGTGCTTTCACTCTAGTGGTAGCATGAGACTACTACCCACACAAGTGGCTCAGGTAGTGCAGCTCATCCAGGATAGCACATCAATGCGAGCTGTGGCAAGAAGGTTTGCTGTTTCTGTCAGCGTAGTGTCCAGAGCATGGAGGCATTACCGGGAGACAGTCCAGTACATCAGGAGATGTGGAGGAGCAGGTCACAAATGTGCATGTGTCTGCTCAAACGGTCAGAAACCGACTCCATGAGGGTGGTATGAGGGCCTGACATCCACTGGTGGGGGTTGTGCTTACAGCCCAACACCGTGCAGTATGTTTGGCATTTGCCAGAGAACACCAAGATTGGCAAATTTGCCACTGGCGCCCTGTGCTCTTCACAGATGAAAGCAGGTTCACACTGAGCACATGTGACAGACGTGACAGGGTCTGGAGACGCTGTGGAGAACGTTTTGCTGCCTGCAACATCATCCAGCATGACTGGTTTGGCAGTGGATCAGTAATGGTGTGGGGTGGCATTTCTTTGGGGGGCCACACAGCCCTCCATGTGCTCGCCAGAGGTAGCCTGCCTGCCAATAGGTACCGAGATGAGATCCTCAGACCCCTTGTGAGACCATATGCTAGTGTGGTTGGCCCTGGGTTCCTCCTAATGCAAGACAATGCTAGACCTCATGTGGCTGGAGTGTATCAGCAGTTCCTGCAAGACAAATGCATTGATGCTATGGACTGGCCCGCCCGTTCCCCAGACTTGAATCCAATTGAACACATCTGGGACATCATGTCTCGCTCCATCCACCAACGTCACGTTGCACCACAGACTGTCCAGGAGTTGGCAGATGCTTTAGTCCAGGTCTTGGAGGAGATCCCTCAGGAGACCATCCGCCACCACATCAGGAGCATGCCCAGGCGTTGTAGGGAGGTCATACAGGCACGTGGAGGCCACACACACTACTGAGCCTCATGTTAACTTGTTTTAAGGACATTACATCAAAGTTGGATCAGCCTGTAGTGTTTTTTTCCACTTTCATAATGGGGGTGACTCCAAATCCAAACCTCCATGGGTTGAAAAATGTGATTTCCATTTTTTTATTTTTGTGTGATTTTGTTGTCGGCACATTCAACTATTTAAAGAACACAGTATTTCATAAGAATATTTAATTCATTCAGGTCTAGGATGTGTTATTTTAGTGTTCCCTTTATTTTTTTGAGCAGTGTATATATATCGGGATATAGATATATAGATCTCTCTCTCTCTCTCTCTCTCTCACTCACTCACTCGATCACTCACTCACTCACTCAACGACTGAACCACGCACAGCGAAAATCATAAAAAAAACACAAAATACACACACACAACAAAAAAAATAAACATTACACACAGCAAGGGGGACAGCCAGGACATCTGGGAGTCAGTTGGCATGCAAATTCCAATTTACAGAGTTTAGACACTCGAAAATCCCCTAAGCGACAGAAAAAATGGCCGCAGAAGAAAACAAGGCTACACGACTTCTAAACCGCAAAACACTAACAGGCAAATACGACTTTTAGACAAACCCATACAAGGTACAACATACACTATTAGCAAGGATGCAAAATCATCCACGTACAACATACACATTAGCCGCCATTTTACAACACTAACTTACAGAATGCGTATCTACACGGCTACACAAACTGTTTCCCCTCGCGCACTACACCCTGCACACATTGCTGACACTTACACCTCAGCTCAACAACAGTTCAAATCTACATTGCATGCTGCAGGAACATCAAAACAGATTGTTAGCTCTTCAGCACAATGCTTGCTGCAAATATTAATTATAAATAGGTAAAGTATATTTATGATTAAATTATCATTATAAAAAATACACCAACCGAGAGGCTTGCATTGCACGCCGAAGGATCTGACGAACAAAACACTTACTGTCTGTGGCAAACGGCATTACCTGCCTTACAATTTTATTGTCCCGTCTTTTTTGACGGGCAAGTCACTAGTGATAAATAAATAGTGCATTTGTGTTCACATTTGGACATTTAAAACAAGTAAAAAAAACTTGTTTACTGCTCAGAGTTCCGAGAAATACAGTAATTTCTGTAGATCTGAATAGAACTCTTGTCTGCATCCAAAGTCATCTCTCAAGATGACAAATCGGTTTAACAAAAGATAGAAACAATGGCCCCTTATGATGTCGTAGGTAACAAAATGCCTAAGTCTCCAGATTTATTTTTACATTCTAAAAACACGTCCATCATAAATAAAAGTGGTTGAAAAAAGTGCATTGTAAATAGGATATTTTAGTCGACTTTTATGACCTTCTACCCCATATTTATAAAATATCCAATGAGAAGGAACTTTGATAACTTTTTAAAGGACTCTGTCACCCCAAAATAAAGATGTTTTTTTTTTTATTTTTTTTTTGTTTATTCTTAAAGAGCATGAAGAACTGGCTTTATATTGTGTTATCCATTTTGTTCTAAAGTGAATAAATTCTGGGAGAATCCTTGCTGTATTTGTTATATTTATGTGCAAAGGAGATACTCCCACATCTTTAGCTGCTTTGATGTGCTAATTAACATTACAATAGGCATTTCCTTCTCTGTAGTGGTAACAATAAGCACTCCCAATATTATCTGGCAGTTAGACCCCTCTCCCACCATTACCAAGCACTCAGTCGCACATTTGCATACAGGAGCCACAAAATCAATTCTAAATATTTCAGAAATGATTTATTGTAGAAAAAACTGCTAGTACAATGTATAGTCTGTTTTTCACACTCTTTAGTATGAAAGCAACTTACTGAAAAATGCATTATCTTTATTGTATAACTTCAGTTCTGTCTGCATACTATTTGTTTTTTGTCTTGGAAATGGGTAGTGCGCTTTGAACCTGCTTAAAATTAGTGATCTGTAAATGGCTGGTATTTTGATTTTTTCCGAAAAAGCTTATTGTAAATATGGAATTCTCTAATTAGATATCCCATTGCTTTTATTATATATTTTTGTTTGTGGACCCATAGAATCTTCGGGGTCATGGATATATAGTGGTCTATCTTGTTTTCGCATTCAGGCATTGACCGCAGACATGGAGAAGCGGGAGCGCCTGCAGTTGCGCATGTTGGAGCAGCTGAAAGATATCCAGGGCCGCTATGAGATCTGCGAGAGGGAAAGGAGACAGGCTGAGGAGCAGGCTGCTGAGATGGGCCAGCAGCTGGAGGAGGCCAGCAGGGAGGCAGAGAGATACCTGGCTGATATGAAGCAGGAGGAGGCCTTGAGACTGGAGACTGAGAAGAAGGAGGAGGAACTGAAGACCAAAGCCCAGGAAGCCATCAAGCATTGGAGGCTGAAATATAAGAAACTGGAACGAGAGCTGGGAAAGAAAGAGGAGAACCTCCTTGAGATGAGCAGCTGCAACACACAGGTTAGAAAATCTCTATAATGGGGGAATACATGTGTTGGGTTATGGAGACAGATCCGTCTATATCCTCATCTAAAGAAAAACTAAAGCTTTCCGTGCTCACATTGAACATATGCTGGTATTGTGCATTTGTGCATCTCCTTTCGTTTTCCTTTTTCTCTAGTGAGATTTTTCTTTTGTGTAGCCCCTCTAACAGTCTTTCTTGCTTTTGCTTGGGCTTTGTGTCATTTTCTCTCTCTTGCATCCTCCTAAGTGACTTTAGCTCTTCATCCTTCTCTTGTATTGTCTTGCTTGTATGCTTTCTCTCTCCCCCGACTCTCTACTTCCTCCCATCTCTCTCTCTCTTCATGCTGCCATCTCTCTTTTCTCCCCCACTCCCTGCCTTCTCTGGCTCTTCTCCCCTCGCTTTCTCTGGCTCTTCTCCCCTCGCTTTCTCTGGCTCTTCTCCCCTCGCCTTCTCTGGCTCTTCTCCCCTCGCCTTCTCTGGCTCTTCTCCCCTCGCCTTCTCTGGCTCTTCTCCCCTCGCCTTCTCTGGCTCTTCTCCCCTCGCCCCCTTGTCATCTCTCACACGGTCTGGAATAATTGTGATGGGTTCCTTGGTTTGGCAGTACTCTGTTACACATGAGTGTCACTCTGCAGGTGACA
Source organism: Discoglossus pictus (assembly GCA_027410445.1). Classification (NCBI taxonomy): domain Eukaryota; kingdom Metazoa; phylum Chordata; class Amphibia; order Anura; family Alytidae; genus Discoglossus; species Discoglossus pictus. Next base: position 168,104,476 of record CM050168.1, read on the forward strand.
AAGGAGAAGGAGGATGTGAGGGCCCAGCTGCAGGCCACTGTGCAGCAGGCAGAGAGCCTCCGCAGGGAACTGTCCGAGGTCCTGGCCAAACGAGCCCAACAGGAAGAAGCATTGCATCTGCGGGATGTGCGTCTGAGCGAGGCGCATGAACAGCAACTGGGGCTGGAGCGAGAGCTGCGGGAATCTCAAGAAACCATCAGCCGGCTGGAGGGTGATCTGCTCTGTGCTTATTACATAGTCTCTAATAAAATCATAAAACAGATGCACACAACAGCAGATAAGTCTGTAATGTATCTAGACTCATTAGGATAGCGCTTTCCCATTTTCTATGGAAATACAGATTTCTAGCATTACTTCATCTGTAGATACATTTTTAAGGACACAATTGTATAGAATAGGTCAAAATATATATTTTTGAAATTGCTTATTATTAATAAACTTGCATTCCAGTCCTTATATGTGCAATTCTTTATAATAGACTGAATACGCTATTTTATATACCTAAAAATGTTGAGCCTTTATATAAAAACTCAGCATTCACTGTCATTAATTCCCCTTTCTTTATGCATGAGAGACACAGACCTGTGTGACCGTACTATTTGTTTTTTTATAAACTGGTCGTAAGTAACAGAATTCTAGTGGAAGTGGTAGAGTCCAACACAGTGATATCATCAGTGTGGTTCTTTTGTGTGGTCTTTTGAGTAATTAAACTAAAAAAAGAACTAAGCCTTTTAACATTTATTAGCATTTAGTATTCACTGTGGGGCCTCATTTTTCTTTTCTGAAGTGTTTTCTTGTCTCCTAAAATCTCAGGAGCGATCGGTCCTTGCTATTGAGCTTTCGATTAGCCTGCTGATAATGCTGGGAGTTTTAACTGCCACATTGCCACTGCAGATTGCAAGCCGCGCAATGAGCACCAAAGGCACTCAACGTGGGGGTTGCGATGAGTGCCGAAGGTGATCATTGCAAAGCAGGAAAGTTGGGGCTCGCAATGAGTGCCAAAGGTGCTTAGAAGGGTCATAGCCTCACATTATTTGGCTAACAGCATTGCCAGGCTTCAAATTTTATTGCCTTAATTTTTGATGGGCAAGTCGCTAGTGTATATTTGATGTCCCCCGCCCTGGTGTCTGTGTGTTTCCCCCGCCCCGGTGTCTCTGTGTCCCGTCCACTCCCCCCACCCCCACCATCGCCCCTCTTTCCCGCACTCACGTCTGTGTCTATTTGTGAGGTGTTTTCTCTGTGCTGTCTTTGAATGCATTATGGCTACCTGCTGCAATCATTTCCTGCTTTAGACTCTGCCCCAATGACATGGCCACGCCCCTCGATGCCATCAGCCTTACACACTATGAAAACTATATGCAATATATAGTTGTGGATCTTGCGATGTTGGTGACGTTTGCAATGTTGACGCAGGACTTAGGCTGCAATGAGCGCCGAAGTTTAAGCACGTAGCACTTTGGCGCTGACTGCGAGGAACACCGTTTGCTATTTTAACGGCCAAACTTAGTTCCAGCACGTAACTTGAAAAACCCCAAAACAAGCTAAATAATAATCTACCCCCCCCCCCCCCCCCCCCGTGGCTCTTCTGTCTCTTCTCTCCTGTACAGTAGGCGGGAGGAAAGGCTCGCGCTACGCACCGCGAGTGGGAGAGGCTTGCAATGAGCTCCTTTTGGCGCTCATTGCGAGTCCCACAAAGGCGCTCATCGTGCTTAAACATGCTTTTTAAAGCAGAGTGTTTTGGTGTAATGGTGGCTTCCTAGGCAGTATTCCTGTACTTTATTTATTTATGACTTGCAAATAAAAAACAAACAAAAATAAAAACCCCAGAAAACAACACCAACGCACTCTGCTTATAAGGACAGTGTAAATCTATAATGCAATGTGTAACAAGTTAGAGATCTAGCCTTATTATGTATGCAGATTCTTGTGGGAGGGCTTCAAGGGCTAAACAAAAATTACAATATATAAGTGAATTCTTAATTGAATTTTATAAATGTAAACACATAATTAATAATTAATGATGCAGAGAACAATTGTTGACTTTTGTGGTCCTTTAAGTAGATATAATGGGGCATCTAAGGTTTTTGGTTCTTATCTGCCATCAGATCTATGAATATACATGTATACTGACTGCTGTGCTTTAATCCCAGGAGAGCTTCAAAGACACTGTGAGCTCCAGATCCAGATACAGGAGGACCAGGAGCGACTGCAGAAAGAGCTGATGTCTGCAGGCCGGACCCAGGAGAAGAGTAAGGAGAGGATGCTGGAGCTGCAGGAAGCTGTGCGGGATCTGAGTACTGAGCGAGCGGAGTTGAGCAGCCGCCTGGCACAAGAGGAGAAAGCTGGCAAAGAGTTGCGGAAAAGCCTGTGTGAGGCTGAGAAACAAGCAGAGTTTGCCCGGGAAGAGCTGACCTCGGCCGGGAGGCAGCTGAAGAACGAGAGGGACGTTCACCAGCGGGAACTGCAAGACCTGCGCTCCACAGCTCAGAATGTGAAGAGCAAACACGAGCGCAGCATCCAGGAGATGCTCACACACTTCAGACAGGAAAGAGAGGAACTGGAGAACCACATCCGCACATTGAAGGTAACTGTGGGGCATAGCAGGATTGTCTAACTCTGTCATCAAACGCTGTATCCAGGCCAAATTCCTGTATTTAAAGGGCCATTTAATTAAGCACAAGTTGGTCCACATCACTGTAAAGATATCCTAAAAATACTTTAAAATATTTTTTAAATACATGCATTTTGAATGAGAAATAAAGTAAAATCAAATCTATGTTTATATGTGTGAAAGACTGCTCAATGTCTGCAACCAATCAGGTTATAGGGTTGTATCCCCATTTTAAGTCAATGGAAAGGTATCTGTCAGACTGCTTACATATCCAGTTTGAAGGGAATCGGTTTCTGCTGTCTTGCGCTCCGTGCAGAGATCCCAAGAAACCAACATTTAACCTTTTTTACAGCTATCTGTTCAGGCATGGGATACTGGGCTCAAAACAGGACAGCTATGGGTTAACTAGTAGGTGCCATGTATCCTGAGTCCAGGGAAAGCTGTGCTATCAATTATAGCCTACAGCCATAGAGCCTCACACAGCTCACATAGACTCAGCCCTGTGTTAATTACTCATGCAACAGCCAGTGGGCACACTATGAAGAACACTTAAGTGAGATCAGTGGCCCTTTAACTTCTTGATCAAAGGATAAAGAAAATGTTAATTCTAGGAGTCTTTGCTTATGCATGGAAGTTGCCATGGCATTTAATGATTCCTCTTTCAGTTTGAAGGGCAGTTACATAGCAAGGAAAGGAGTTCTTGCACATTCACAAATGCCTTATCGGTGTCAAACAATGAGTCAACACATCTTATCACCCCTTCTTTCACTTATGAATAGATAATAAAATTAGGAGAACTCTTCCTCTCATTCTCCAAGCCAGCAGAAAGTTTGCTTAGACCCTGTCATGGAATCCTCCGGGCACATGCACAGTTTGCGAAAACTTTTTTTTTTTTTCTGAAAGTGTTTTCATGTCTTGCACAGCTACTAATGTTGTTAGTTTGTTACACTCTGATGACTAGCTGTACTACTCCTTAAAGGCCAGTGTCGGTACACATGTTCTCCCCAGCCACATTTATGAGATTGCAAATGTAAAGTGCCCTCCCAATTTGAAAAACAAAGAACACACACTGTAGAGCTATATACCCACCTTGCTGGTAACAAAAAACATTTCTGGTGATAACACTGTTGTACAATCCGTTATCATGACTTATCCATTGCTTACTGTGCTTAGGATGGTGAGATGTAGTGCCCGTGTTGGCACTGTAATGTAGGTTTGTGGCTTTGTTCTAGTGCGTGGGTTACATGCCTTTTTTTTTTTTTTTTAAGGGTTGGATTGTCCATGTGAGCCAAGTTCTCCTCAATTGAGACGGATCTCTCCGTAGTACCATCCCTTTTTTTAAAAACAAAATGTATTATCTGAATTTTTTATATTTTTGCTCCTGCTCGGTGGGTCTGCTCCTCAAGCACTGACTTGCAGGGTTTGAGCATTTCTTTGTCTGAATTTCACTGATGATCACACCTGCACCCAAGCAGGATTATCCTCAAATCCTGGCCTCTTGCAGATGCACATTTTGCAATGTTAGCGCATAGTCCTACTCTAATAGTTAAGGTTTAGTTATACATTTTCACATTGAGCATGGGTATTTTTATACCTTTTGAATTTCCATGCATGCATTATACCTTGCCATTTTTATGCATTTCAATTCAAAATAAAGTATTCCCCATGAAGCAGTAACATTAGTGGAGTGCAGAACTTTGTACTGCTCACTGTCCCTGGGGCTGTCGGTGCATTAGCTGTTAGCTGTTGCTAACAGCCTGAACACTGCAATTGGTGGCTTGACTTGTCAGTAATTATGACCGATGGCTTTATTGCTTGGTGTTTAGTGCAATATGATTGATGCACTGGAGCAGCTGGGATTGACTGGTACAAATAAACAGTATGTGTAATATAAAGAAGCGTGTGTGTATTGGCATATATACATACAATTTGTATCTAAGTGTGTATTTTTGTAGTGAGAATGATAGATATAAAGATATTAAGTTTGTGAGTTTTCAATTTTGAGTTGGTGCATTAGGGAAAGCACTATGTACGCAAAATTTGGATCTAGTCTATTTCGGGGCCGTATCCCGTCAGAACATTGGGGTGTGCGGCTGTGCCACAGCACCACCTGGTGGTGCAAAAAATTTACTGTGGACAAATAACTATTTCCACCTCTGACGTGGCGCAACTCAAATGGCGCCTAGTCGACTGCGAGGCCATCGTTCTGTTCGGCGCGGGCACCTGGCCCCCCAGGGCCTCAGGCGCGCCTCTCATAGCTCAAGGCCTCTTCTGTTGGTGCCTTTATAAGCCAGATCGGAGGTGGAAATAGTTATCTGCGTGCAGTACATTTTTTGCACCACCAAATCCTCTGTCGCAGTGCTCAACCTCACTGTTCTGACGGGATGCAGTCTCAAAATAGAAAAGGACCCTAAATTCTATGACCTCCATCTTTTTGCAATTTGTTAAAATTGTTTTTGCCTTTTTATTTAACCCTTGCACACTGCTATGGAATATGTTGGCGTGATACAAATAAAGGATAATAATAATGATATATGTATGCATGTGTGTGTGTTTAAATATCAATTCTGTGCAGTGAATATGGTAATTTATGTTGTTCTTTAGTTTTAAAATGCTTAAATTTTAAGTTGAGATCACTACTTCTGGGAGCTTGCAATCTAGTCCGTATGGATAAAGTCAGACATTAGATAATCTTGCCATTTCTGACATTATCCATACTCTAAACATTCATTTTGTGAATGTGCTGCCATTTAATCCTGAAGGTGACGGTCTTGGTGTCTGTGCCAGCTCAATGGATACATTATAAGCATCCAGGCAGTGAGTCAGGGCTGTCTGATCATGCTAAGGTTCCTCCTTCTATGTCTCAGGCCGAGTTGATGGACCACAAGTCCCTGGTGAAATCAGAGCGCCAACGAGTGGAGAAGATGAAGGTGGAATGTGACAAGCTGTCAGCGGATGCACTGCGCAGCAAAGAGGAGAGCGTCGCACTGAGGTGTAAATACCAGCTCTCAATGCAGGATGTGGAAGAGAAGGTGAGTGAGCTGATACAAACTGAAAGCTGCATCCAGGCTGTCCGTTCCATCTACCAAAGAAAGTTTGACATCATATTGTCTCAAGATGGTTTTGTTTAACCTAGTCACCCTTTGTTTGTCCCTATCACTTCCATTGGAAGGCCGTCCTACTTTTCTATTACTCTTTCTGTAAAGGAGTACTTTCCATCATTACTCCTAAATCTTCCTCCTTACAACTTCAAAACATGACCTCTTATTCTTCTATTTCTCAAATATACTTCCCTCCTGGACTCTTCTAAATCCTTAAGTAGATGGAATAGTCAAAATAGACAGACCCATTGGTTCTGTGTGCGTGTGTGTTAGCATTAATGAACATGTATTGCTCTAGTTGACACAAACAGAATACTTATCACTATTTGCATAGAAACATGGTCTGTTAAGACAACCATGTGATTGGGGAAATAAAAGTATATATTTTTGAAAATTGAGTTGGACAGAAAGCCGTTTGGGAATGCTAATCCAACATGTTTTTTTTTTTTATGACACTGCCGGTCACTTAAGGCATGCATAATTCTTTGGTGAAGGTTGCATTTACAGAGGATTATCTACATTTCTACATGTCTGCAGTTATCAGGGCTGCATCTGTACTTTGCAAAGGAAGGGGGTAGGTGTCAAACTGAAGTCTCTAATGATATAACAAATCTTTTTCCCTATTCCTCCGCTTTTCTTTCCTCTTCTTTTTCTCCCCCCTTTCCTCTTTCTTCCCCCCTTTTTACTCTTTCTTCACCCCTTTTTACTCTTTCTTCACCCCTTTTTACTCTTTCTTCACCCCTTTTTACTCTTTCTTCACCCCTTTTTACTCTTTCTTCACCCCTTTTTACTCTTTCTTCACCCCTTTTTACTCTTTCTTCACCCCTTTTTACTCTTTCCTCTCCCCCTCCCCTCCCTCTTTCCTCTCCCCCTCCCCTCCCTCTTTCCTCTCCCCCTACCCTCCCTCCCTCCCTTCCCTCTTTCCTCTCCCCCTACCCTCCCTCCCTCCCCTCCCTCTTTCCTCTCCCCTCCCCTCCTCTTTCCTCTCCCCCTCCCCTCCCTCTTTTCCTCTCCCCTCCCCTCCCTCTTTCCTCTTCGCCCCTCCCCTCCCTCTTTCCTCTCCCCCTCCCCTTCCTCGTTCCCCTCCCCCTCCCCTCCCTCGTTCCCCCTCCCCTCCCTCTTTCCTCTCCCCCTCCCCTCCCTCTTTCCTCTCCCCCTCCCCTCACCTCTAGTCGCTCATCTCCCCTCCCCTCCCTCCTTTCCTCTCCCCCTCCCTTTCCTCTTTCCTCTCCCCCTCCCTTTCCTCTTTCCTCTCCCCCTCCCTTTCCTCTTTCCTCTCCCCCTCCCTTTCCTCTTTCCTCTCCCCCTCCCTTTCCTCTTTCCTCTCCCCCTCCCTTTCCTCTCCCCCTCCCCTTTCCTCTCCCCCTCCCTTTCCTCCCCCCCTCCCTTTCCTCCCCCCCTCCCTTTCCTCTTTCCTCTCCCTTTCCTCTTTCCTCTCCCTTTCCTCTTTCCTCTCCCTTTCCTCTTTCCTCTCCCTTTCCTCTTTCCTCTCCCTTTCCTCTTTCCTCTCCCTTTCCTCTTTCCTCTCCCTTTCCTCTCCCCCCTCCTCTTTCCTCTCCCTTTACTCTTTCCTCTCCCTTTACTCTTTCCTCTCCCCCCCTGGTTTTCTGTACTAGATTTTGGACTGTTTAATACCCATAATTCTCCTTTGTGTGCACCCAGGAGCAGGGTTTTCTGTACTAAATTATGGTTAGGAATTAAATCACAGAACACACTTATCTGTGCAGACAGGAGTAGAGTTTTCTCTATTGTACTAATGAGATATATTATTAGCAACTTGCCCGTTAAAAAATGACTGCAATAGAATTGTAAGTCAGGGAATGCTGTTTTGTACACAGAGTACCGTATATACTCGAATACCCCGTGTCTCTCTACCCCCCCGTGTCTCTCTACCCCCCCGTGTCTCTCTACCCCCCCGTGTCTCTCTACCCCCCCGTGTCTCTCTAACCCCCCCTCATCCTCAACCCCCCCCTCCTCATTCTAAACCCCCTAAATACCTCCCCATCGCCCTTTACCCTCACTGATCTGCTTCTGCTCCGGCCTCTGCTCTTTCTTGACCCGGTGCGCATGTGACGGCACCCGGTATATGCTAATGACATGGCGCGCATGTGACGTCACATGCGCGCCATGTCATCAGCATATACCGGGTGCCGTCACATGCGCACCGGGTCAAGAAGGAGCGGAGGCCGGAGCAGAAGCAGGTAAGTGAGGGGAGAGGGGGAGGTATTTAGGGGGGTTGAGGATGCGGGCAGTTGAGGATGATGAGGAGGGAGGGGGGGAAGAGACACAGGAGAGAGAGGGGGGACACAGGGGGCAGCATATTTCCCACCCTCGGCTTATACTCAAGTCACTCATTTTTCCCAATATTTTGTGGTAAAATAGGTGCCTCGGGCTTATACTCTGGTTGGCTTATACTCGAGTATATACGGTAAGTGTTTTGGTTGTGTGAGTACCTTCGGTGCTCATTGTGAGCCTCTGGGTTGATGTATTTTTGGTTGTCAGAGCCCCTTTGACTCGGATTGCAAGGTCCATGCTTATTGCCTTTTGGCGCTCATTGCGAGGCTCTCCCCTGGTGTAGTTTTGCTCCTCTGAGCACCCTTGGCGCTTCTTGTGAGGCGTGCAGTGAACTGTCAATTGCAATTTTTTCTGTATGTGTATTTTTGTAATTAATTACTGAACTGATAAATTAATATACTTTACCTATTTGTAATTAATATATGCAGCAACCAATATGCTGAAGAGCTAACAATCTGTTTTGATGTTCCTGCAGCATACCATGTCTGCAGTGTGTAGTGTAAATAGGCTGCGTGCGCGAGGGGAAACAGTTTGTGTAGCTGTGTAGTTCCGCATTTTGTAAGTTAGTGTTGTAAAATGGGTGTGGATGATTTTGCGTCCTTCCTAATACTGTATTTTGTACCTCATACGGGGTTATGTAAAAGTCGTATGTGCCTGGCTGTGTTTTGCGGGTTTAGGGGTCGTGCAGCTTCTTTTTCGTTTTTTCCGGCGGACATTTTTCTGTCGCTTAGGGGATCTTCGAGTGCCTAAACTGTTTAAATTTGACTTAACCTCACTTCCAGACGTCCCCCCTTGCTGTGTGTGATGTTTTTATTTTATTTTTGTTTGTATTTTCGGTGTTTTTCGTATATCTCGCTGTTCGCGTTTCGGTTGTGTGGGGTCGTAGGGATGAGCGCCTTTTGGCGCTCCCCCAGCGCAAGGAGCTCCTTTTGGCGCTCCACCAGCGCAAGGAGCTCCTTTTGGCGCTCCACCAGCGCAAGGAGCTCCTTTTGGCGCTCCACCAGCGCAAGGAGCTCCTTTTGGCGCTCCACCAGCGCAAGGAGCTCCTTTTGGCGCTCCACCAGCGCAAGGAGCTCCTTTTGGCGCTCCACCAGCGCAAGGAGCTCCTTTTTGTCGCTCCTTGCCTGGCCACGACCGCAGTTTCCAGCAGGTCCGCGCTGCTGAGAACTATATATGTGATAAACCAGAATATTCTACTCTCTGTACTTCTGTGCAAATAAAAACATGGATGAATGTACTATATATGGATAGATCTTGTACACAGAATATATACTTTCCATACATTTAGGAGCAGGGCTTTCTGTGCTGCTCTATGGATAGATCATATACCACAGAACACCATTCTGTACAACACACAAGGGTTTACTGTGCTATACCATGGATACCGCAAAATACTCTGTGCAAGCAGCCATTCAGGATCACTCGCCTGCAGTTCTGAATTTTCACACTTGGGGTCACTTTAGTATTTGTATCCAGTGTCGTTTTCATGGGACACAATGTGTCCAGATTTCTAATCTAACACACAGCCTCCAAGGAGATAACATGAGCGGTTTGCTTAGACCAAGATTCTGTGTTCCATGTTTATCAGAATATTTATAGGTGCAGCTGTTCCAGCTCCGTTCTGTAGGTCATTTAAAGGAAGGTCTATAAATTTAATTTGCAAACAAGCTACTTTATAGAAAGGTTGGTACATGTGTGGAATAGCATTCCAGCAGAAATGGTAGCTGCAAATAATTTTATAGAAGTGCAGATGTCGATTTGATGGCCAATTAAAGGTATATGCAAGTGACCTGGGTTATTAATGCATCTGATAGAGGAGAATTGTTTGCATGAAAAATTTCCAAAGTAAATGTTAAACAGTTAGCCTGAAGTTTGCTGAATTTCTTGCATTTGCAAACTGTTTTCTCTCAATGTTGACACCCCCTGAAATTCCCTGGGAATATTCGCATAAGTAATACATTGTATCTTCTTGGCCTGGGGATTGTGCAGACATGCTCAGTTATCAGTCTGCCCTACTGTGGGAAGTCGCATTGTTACTTAGTTGCATAGTATTTGAGGTTGAATAAAGACTGTTAATCCTTCAAGTTCAACCTTTTTATATCTCTTCTGATCCTTTTAATATGTGGACTATTTGTTAATTGTTAATTGATCCAGAGGAAGGCAAAAAAACAAACAAAAACATTGAAACCTTACCAACTGTCTCAAAAAAAAGTCAAAAAAAAAAAAAAAAAAGCAAAACTCCCTCCCGACCCCAGAGACCGACGACCGAATTTCTCCCCGGATCAATATTCCTTTGCTAGTTATCTAGGATAACCTTGAATGCCCTCTTTATTCAAAAATATATATAACCCCTTTTTAAAGTTATCTATCGAATTCACTGTCACCACCTCTTTTGGTAGAGAATTCCACAGTTTAACCACCCTAACTGTGAAGAACCATTTTCTTTCTTTAAGGTGAAATCTTTTTTCCTCTAACCTCAAGGGATGTCTTCTTGTCAGTTGAAAATCTCTTGGTACAAAAAGTTCACTTGACAAAGCCTTATATTGACCCTGGATGTATTTAAAAAAGGTAATCATATCCCCTCTTAGACACCTTTTTTCTAGGGAAAATAAGTTTAATTTGGTTAGTCTTCATAACTTAGCCCCTCCAATCCCCTTATTAGTTTTGTTGCCCTTCTCTGTGTACCTTTTCCAGCTCTAAAATGTCCTTTTTATGAAGTGGTGCCCAAAATTGTACTCCATATTCCAAATGAGGGCATACTAGGGATTTGTACAGTGACAGAATTATATTTGCTTCCCTTGCTTCTATACCCTTCTTAATACATGCTAATATTTTACTTGAATTTGCAGCTGTTGCTTGGCATTGAGCACTGCTACCTAGGTGGTTGTCCACAAGTACTCAGAAATCCCTTTCAATATCATTAAGATTATAAATTGCATGGCTATTTTTCCTTCCCAAATGCATAACCTTACATTTATTTGTATTTTTGCCTAATAGAGAGAAGCACTGAGCTTTACACTCTGCATTTGAATTTCATATCTTTGAGGTATTTTTGATCATTGAAAAAGCCACAGGATAAAAGTGGAGAAACGCGTCGGTTTAGTATTTTTCCTATCTATTTATTATTTTTTTTATAATATGAGTTACTTTAAAATTTGCCATTTTTATTCTTTTGTTTTGCTATTGAACATATTTTATTATACTTCAATTTTTTTTTACAAACCTTGAATAAGTTGAATATTTATATTGAAACCATGTTTTATATAGTATTTTGATTAAAGACACCTATTAATCCAAAGGGGATATATTAAACCCCGGCAAAAGATTTATCTTCGGGCACCACTATGCATTGATAGGGTTGTAACATTCCCCATGCTCTGAAAAGTACACAGATACATTACCCTGATACCCACACTCTATTGGAAGAGATAAGACGTTCACGGAGGGAAGAAGTACCAACCTACAAGCCAAAAAGTGTTGGGAAGTCTATAATATACCTCATAGACTGTGGTTAGAAAAGGTGAGAGCTTTACCTACTGATCTCTGTGAACAAGGGTTTGGGATTACAATATATCTGTTATTTTGCACTAGGAATTGGTGCGCTATCTCTCCCCACCCCTCTATTTGTATTAAATCTCATCTGCCATTTAGCCGCCCATTTCTCTAATTTATGCAAAGCCCTTTGTAGGGAAAGTACATCATTTTCTGATTTAATTACCTTGCACAACTTAGTGTCATCAGCCAAAATGGAGACACTACTTTCGAGTCCTACTTCTACGTTATTAATAAATATGTTAAAAAGGAGAGGGCCTAATACTGAATCTTGAGGTACCCCACTTACCACATTAGTCCAATCGGAGTATGTTCCATTTACAACAACCCTTTCCTTCCTGTCTTTTAGCCAGCTCTCAATCCATGAGCAGATATTTATTGCAATTCTTGTATCCCTTAGTTTGCTCAAAAGTCTCCCATGTGGCACTATATCAAAATCCACAAAAGACTACATCCACTGAATTGCCCTGATCCAAGTTCCTACTAACCTCCTCATAGAAATTAATTAGATTTTTTTTTTACATGACCTATCCCTCATAAATCCTTGTTGACTGCTACTTATGATCTTGTTCAAATAGACATATTCTTGTATACTGGCCCTTATTAACCCTTCTAAAAGTTTTCCCAACTACAGAAGTGAGGCTCACTGGTCTATAATTCCCCGTATTTGCTCTTGCTCCCTACTTTATATATAGGTTTCACCTCTGCCTTTCTCCAGTCATCTGGTAGCGACCCTGTGGTGATTGAGTCTAGAAAATGTATATAGAATGGTTTGGCTATTATAGAACCCAGCTCCCTCAATACCCTTGGATATATTCCATCAAGACCTCGGGCTTATTAACATTTATTTTCTCCAATCTCTTTTGGATTTCTTCCTTCGTTAACCAGTTATTTAGTGATTGGTAGTGTAGCCCCATTATGTTGCAGTGTCCCAACCACTGGTACCTCCCTTGTGTAAGAAAATAATATCTAATATCTACTGAAGAAAATAACCTATTTAGCTCATCTGCATTAGACGGCCTGTGTCACATTGTAATGTTCCTATAGCTTCCTTCTTCGCCTTCTTCCCATTAATATATTTAAAAAATATTTTAGGGTTAGTCTTACTTTCCTTTGCAACTGACTTCTCATTTTCTATTTTAGCCAGTCTAATAGCCCTTTTGCAAGCCTTGTTGATTTCCTTATAGTCACATAAAGCTGCCCCTGTTCCCTCCTTCTTGTATAATTTAAATGCATCTTTAAGTCATTGTAAAGCCACATGGGATGTGATTTACTCCTATTCATTTTATTGCATGGCAATGTGCATGTATATTTACTAAGGATTTGAATGTTGTCCATTTATGTTCAGTATTTTTCCCTGTACGTTCTTTATCCCAGTTTATATGTTGTAAGTTAGCCCTTTTAAAATTTAGAGTTTTTGTTGGTTCCTTAATGTGTTTTATTGTATACAATCTCAAATGAGACTGTGTTGTGATCACTGTTCCCCAAGGGTTCCCCTATTTTAACATTTGATACCATATCAATATTACTTGTGATGAGTAAATCTAAGATGGCTTCATTTCTAGTAGGCTCTTGTATAACCTGGGCCAGATAATGATCCCTGAGTGTACTCAAGAACCTGCTCCCCTTAGCTGAACTGCTGGTCTCATTTATCCAGTTTATTTCAGGGTAATTAAAATCTCCCATTATTAGAACTTGCCCATGCTTAGCTGCATTTCCAATCTGTAACAATAATTGTATTTCCTCATTTTCAATTACATTTGGGGGTTTATAGCATACTCCCACCAATATGCGTTTAGAATTAGCTCCTCCACTTTTTAACTCGATCCATAAAGATTCAATGTCTCTGCTAGTTCAACTGACACTTTCCTTTAACCAATCAGCAGCTTTTATATCGGGTATCATTTTTTAATTGTCTACCCGATATATGCCGTGCCATTAATGGCGGTGGCTACATCACCACCAGCACAATTTTTTTTTTTTGGCAAAAAATGTTTGCATTGTTTCATTCAATTTTTTTTTGATAGGTGGGTTGTGATGCATTTCACAGGATACATTCATAACCCACCTCACTTGTATATACATTTTAAAAACCAAAAATCACACCTAGTTATCTACCCCAAAGGCTTTGCTTAAATAAACATCAGGATGGCCTTATGGCTTATCAAATACCCTGGCACTTCCACTGAAGGGCTGTCCTGCCTATTTACTACCTTATCTGTAAAAAAAAGTATCTGTCAAATCATGACTTCATGTTGCTGCATTCCCATTTTTCTCAAGTATACTTCTCTCCAGAACTATTAAACTTGTTGATATGTTTTCTATCATATCACCCTCTCCCTTTTGCCCTCTGAGCTACAGATATTAAAGTCTTTTCTTATCGACAATGCTACCTTTTAGTCACACTCCTTTTTAAGGAGTTTCCAGTCTATATTTTCAGTATTATTATTATCATTTATTTGTAACATGCCAACATATTCTGTAGCGCAGTATTAATTATAAAGAACTGGATACAGCACCGACTAGAAGTCCATAAAATATTATTTGCACCTTTATTACTGCTAATTCTTCTTTCTACCAGGCAAGTATCCTAATGACTTTTTCTGATAAATTGCTTACTTTCTTTAAAGGTATATCAAAGGTTCCCTATTTTTAATACTTAAATAAACTACCTAAGTGTGTTTTTGTATATATAAACATTTGTTCATTAACAAGTGCTTATAAGCTCTGTTGAAACCTTCCAAACAGTGTTATTGGCTAGTACTACAGACACACGGTGTGCATGAGCTGCTGGGGGCAGAGCTTTTTAGATATTATTTGGAACATTTCAGCTCATAAAACTGAGCTTTTAAGCATTTGGCAATACAACAAACAAACTACACTATCTTTAATTTATGCAAATTAAAAACATTTCTAAAGTGGATTAACCTTTGCTCACTTTCCTCTGTTTTGGGGAGTGCATCCTGGACTGCTAGTCTGCCTGTAGCTTGAGCCTATCCTGCTTGGGATTATTCTTCTATTTAGTTCTGTTGTCTAGCGGCTGTTTACAGTTGCCTTCGTTTAATGGAACCAAATAGAAATGTTTCTGAATCCACAATGTCTTCAATTCTTCCTAGGTTTCTAATCCGGTTAGGAAAACATTAAAGTCGGGCAACTAAAACAAAATTGACTACAATTGTTTGCACATGAGCTGAAATTAAATAAATGCTGCTGTTAATTTATTCATAAGAGCAAACTATAAATATGATACTTCAGTGGTTCTGTAAATGGTCTGAAATTTTAACCCTCAAATTCCTTTAACAGAAATCATCCCTGCATAGAGGCTGTGATGTGACAGTGTCACGCTCTTTGCCCCACATCTGAGGCACATATGACAGGCCCAGCTTGTGATTCTGCCTGTGATGTTCAGTGTCTCCATATGAGATGTGGGTTTACTCCGTATTTGCAAGATGTCCTTTTCCATAGCTTGTTCCTAGAATTTGGCATGTGCACAGTGCGAGATTACCCCTCAGGCTCTTCTCATCTTCCTCATGTAGCATCACAACACGGCCTCAGATGTGCCCCTGACAGATGTCCCTAATGCAGAAGTGTGGGACAGTCCTACTCCTGGCCAACTTAATGCTGTTACACAACCAAATACTTGTTATTTGTAACATCTTTAATGTATGTAAAACTATATTCATATGTTTATTGTACCCCTGGCACTATGGAATCTGTTGGCACCCCACACATAAAATATAATAAATCAAGACCCCACCATTTTACATACATATTAGTACTGGAAAAGATGAGTGTCCTGCTCTTGTGAAAACTTGCAGTGTAAGAAGTCATGTAGAATAATTGAAGCCCTTATATCGAGGAAGGCTGAATGCAGAAAGCCTGGCTCCTACTATACAGGAGATATATACTGTGTACAAGACCTATCCATAGTGCACAGTAAACCATGCTCATGGTTCCACAGAGAATAGAGTCCTGGGTATTAAACCCATCCAAAGTCTAGACTCCTGACAATGGCATGAATTTGCTTATTTAGCAAACACCCTTGCAAATGAGCTATTTTATAGTGGCATTATGTGCTTTATGATGGATAAACCGATCTCCCAAGGGTAGGTGCTCAAAGTGCACTGCACCTGGTCTCACTATTTGAACCAGACTCACATTGTTGTATGGAGTGCAACAGTTCTCATTGTAAACGGTAGAATAAATCTTCCTTAAAGGCGAAATAGATATGTCTTTACAAACTCTAGAACATCTATTTCAGTATCGCTTTTTTTTTCCTAGGGGAAAACAATAAAAAAAAAAGTTAATCTGTTTTTCGAGGATGGGTGCAACAAATAAGCAAAGAACTGGTCTTGAAGCCTCTGGTTTTAAATTTGGGAAGAGAGTAGGAAAACCTATTCAAAATGTCAAAGATATGTCTGTACTGTATGATAACCTAGCAACACTGTGGTTTTTAAAGCTTGCTTTCTATGTGCATTCTTGGAAATGAGAGCCCCCTGCTCTTTTAATGTTAACATCTAGTTTTATTTTCTGGAATAAAAACAGGAAACATTGACGCAGTGATTGCGCTCTTGGGCAGGGTTGTGCCATTTCAGTCCTTAAGTGAGTTAAACCATAAAAATGTAAAGTGGCCCCGAAGTAACACAATTGCTATCATGCATATAGAAAAGCAGGTTTTAAAAATTGCATGCTTTTTTTGTATTAAGAATGAATATTGCATGGGTAAAAAAATGCCCTTTTAATCACTGTATATATTACATATGGGAGGACCTCCCACAATTTAGTGTGTGTCAGGGCCCTGCACCTGGTGAGTTATGGAGCGCTATGCAGAATTCATTTTGTGTACATTGGCTACAGCAGCATATCTAGTGTAAGCCATAGAACTGCCTGAGCCTCTGGGGTCTCACCCTGTCGTCCTCTTCAATCTTTACAGGAGCAGAAAGCAAGCAAAGCAGAGCAGAGTATGAGGAAGCTGGAAGAGACCAACCAGGAGCTGAGGGATCAGCTGAGTGCTCTTGAGACCGAGCAGGAAACCATACTAAGCACCATTGAGACTGAGATCAATGCAGCCTGCCAAATCCTGTCCAGGGACGCCATGGACAAATTTAAAGTACTCTACTCTTCACCTTCCATAAACCCCAAATTCTCTTGTTAAAGCCTTAACAAGAGGAGATAGTTGTTTAATTGCATTGCTCATTAATAACATTCTTATTCAATGAGTTCAATTAATATCCAATATTAAGTCTACTTTCAAAGATTACAGTATCAGCCTGTGGTTGAGCGTATTGTCTCCGCCCTTATAATGTCTTCAGGACGGAGGGGGCAGGGGTGGCCTTGCTGGAAGACCAAACTAAAAAATATTTAGAACAATTTGTTTAGATAGGCCAGGCAGCCATACATGGGCTGCTCCCCTGCCAAGGACAACCGCTCAAACACTTTAAGTAGCCAGTCAATGAAGAGCATGGTATTGATAAAACTTAAAAAAGTTAGCACTGTCTGCTGGACAGACTCCCAACACACAGACCATTGACCTTTATAGTGCATGGCAGTAATCTGATCAAAAGTAAATTTAATATGATATTTTTAAAAGGCTGAATTTATGAATTTCATTAATATCCAATGGAGGATTAAAACAGTCTAGTCCTTTAACATTGCCCTATAATTGTAAGAGCGAACCCCCTTCCATATTGAGCCTAATTTGGAGCTGAAGTTTTCTCTGGCTAATTTTCAATTAGATCTCCCCATCAATAAGAAAACTGTAACCAGTATTACTGAAGTTTATTCCCTCTGTTTATAAGTCAGTGTTTACACTTTGCAGCATTTCTATTTATTAAATAACTTCTCCTTTTTTGTATTCAAGGCCCTATCTACTTCAACTCACCTAAAGAATGATCCACACTATTGGCTGGCAGAGACCAAGGTAAGATCACTCAGGCTGTATTGGTTCAGGAATAATTTTTGCTGAAATTGAAAAAAAAAAAAAAAAATATGGTGCAGCATTTTAAACCATGCTATTTGAAATACATTAGAAAAAATATCCAATGTCCTTTTTAGGGTTTACAAGTCATATCGATCTGTACTGTGAGTTTTCTCCGGTGCATTATTCAGGCCTCCTTGGCACATCATTTTATGGACATTACTATAGAAATTATGTTTCTGTCCATGGACAATGACCTTCCCTTTAACAGGACAGTCTTGTAATGATTACTCCGGCTCAGAGATACAGTATGGACATGTCCATGTTATAAGCTGCAGGAGCCTGGAGCGGCCAGATGTGTACAGAGCCGGCCACACAGAGAGAGCAGCTGGATGGGCTCAGGTCCCTTGCTCCTCTCTTTTCTGAAAGTTACTTTCCCTGTTTTTTCTTAGATTTTTCTTTCTTACTTTTCACTATTATTCTTATCTCCTGACAGATAGACCTCACTTACTTCTCGAAGCACACACACACCTCTCGCTCCTTGGTACGCTGGGGCGGCCGCCTCTCGCTCCTTGGTACGCTGGGGCGGCCGCCTCTCGCTCCTTAATAATCAAGACACACATGAATCCTGCCTATTGGAACGTGAGAAGTTATATTAAAAGAGCTGTGAAATACAAGTGCGTTCATGGACAGCAAGAGGTCCAAGTGTTGTGTGTATTAGTGAATAGTAAGAGGTGCTGACTCTGAATGTCACAAAATCATTAGTCTGGCTCTGGAAATATGTTAAGATTATACAATACACTCATAACTTTCTTTCTTCCTTTTTTTCATGGCCTCTTCACCACACTGTTCTTGAGAATACCCCCATTATAGCCAAGTGGCTAGTGGCCAGCTGTACAGCTGTGCGCTATACACAGGAGTATATTCGAGGCCAGGAACACCTGCAGTTTGATATTCTCACAGCTTTTGCAGAAAGGCTCTGACTATGCTGGAACGCAATGTCTTCCCTGTGTGTGATCAGATGGGCCTGGGGCAAACTGCAGAGTAAGATCTGCATTACCAAAGCATTGGCCCATGTGTATTTAGCAAAGTCCAACCAAACGGCACATAAGGTTTTGGTTTTTCCAGGACCATTGATCTTTAAAGTATCCTCTTTTGGAGAACTACACATCACGATAGGCAAACATTTTTCAGAATAAAGAAGAAAATAAAACTATTGTTATTACTTTTTATTTGCAACCTGCTGCTGTGGGATCTACAGTGTTTTTTTCTGCTAATCGGCTTCGTAAGATGGGAGGAGCTTTAATTAAGAGGAATTATTATGTTGTTGGATTTGGTCTCTCCAGTGGTAAGTGTGTACTGGAACTCTTTCAGCAACCCACCAACAGGTTCTGCCTCAAGTAACATATCTAGATCACACCTTCCAATGTGTTTCATTCTCTGTTTTGTTAAGAGCCTATGTGACTGTATCTCTACACATATGCAAATTGTGAAGTTATTGGATGCACACATTTCTGACTGTGGGATTGTTTATTTGGTTTCCGCAAGTTAGAGGGAGGACGAGGCTCACAATGAGCGCAGAAGGTGCTTATTGCGAGGCTCCCAAGGTAGAGGGGGGAGAGGCTCCAAACGGCTTCTGAATTACGGGCTTGAAAAAAAAATGGCCGCCATTTTTTTTAAATCCCGTAACTTGGAAGCCATTGGGAGGTCGCCAGTTGAATAGGAAATTAGTTTGCATCCTCACTTATGGGCTCCCTGCCGCCTGCCCTTGAGCTTAACTTTTTTTTTTTCTTTTCTTTCAAGGTTGCAACTCGGAAGCACTTTT
Source organism: Discoglossus pictus (assembly GCA_027410445.1). Classification (NCBI taxonomy): domain Eukaryota; kingdom Metazoa; phylum Chordata; class Amphibia; order Anura; family Alytidae; genus Discoglossus; species Discoglossus pictus. Next base: position 168,123,777 of record CM050168.1, read on the forward strand.
CAGGCTTGGAGAAATTGATCAATTTCCCAAGCCCAAAAATGTTTTCCCACCAGTAAATGTCAAAAAGAGCATGGGATGGGGGGGGGGGGGGGGGCGCAGGGGAGGGAGAGGGGGGAAAGATACACAAGGGTGAGAGGGGTAGGGGGGTGAAAGAAACACAGGGGAGGGAGATAAGGGGAAAAAAAGGCGCACTATGAGCACCTTCGTAGAGGGGGGAGAGGGTCGCACTGCGAAACCGGAAGTTAGAGGCGGTGGGCGGGAGCCTCGTATTGTGTGTCCAACAACAAAAGAAAATATTTGAAGTTCACAATACTGTTATTTTTGACGGGCAAGTCGCTAGTATATACTGTCTATATAATGTGTGTGTGCGCAGAGTGTTTCAAATATACTAATTCGTTGGTGCGTAGAGATCTGAGCTAAATGTTCTCCCTCGATCCTATGTTTTTTTTTTTTTCCATGTTATGAGTGGAGTTTGCATCATACAACCTATGGCTACAGATGAGCCACTTTTTTGTGGTAGCTTTTGGGCCCTTTTTAAGGTAAATGTGGAGTGTGCAGTCCCAGAAGCCTTTTGTTTTTTCTTTTCTTTATAGAGAGATTGGTGAATTTTCGCAATCTTAAGCTCTTTATGCTTTTTTCTTTGATACGGATAGTACTAGTTGTCATTTCATTAACCCCTATATTGGACGCGGGACTGGCAGGCTGTGCACTAACCCAACAGATATGGAAAAGTATAATATTATTCTTTCTCTGTAGATTAATAGTTCCTCCTCTCTGCAAAAGTCATTGAATCGATCTTCTGGAAGTTCATATTTTGCTGTGATGGTATTTAGTGAGCTAACGCAGTCATTTTTCATCATTAATAAAGCTATGCATGAGCGTTTCATACCTCAGAACTCGCTTTATTTAATCTTTCACAATAATCTCAATGTTTCCCACATGTTTTTTGCATGAAGCTCTTGTTTAATGTACCTTACAAGTCAAGGGAATCTCCTTATGGCAAATTCTTCCAATCTGTGTGTATTTTATGTACCTTGGAAAGATAAAAGACTTTGAGTTCATCAGGCAATGGAATGTAATATAATCACAAACCTGGTTTTTATCTAGTGATATTTTCTTCTTCTGTGCTTTAATCATAATTTAATTTTTATTGGAGAATATGGCTGATCTACACAGGCAACAATTTTTGCCAGCCCGGGCATGATGCCGTCTAACAGCTCGTCACCGAACTGGAGCAATAGTCAAGTATGTGAGTTCTTAAATTAAAATCTGATAAATGCTAAATTTTTGTCCTTAGGGCACAAAAACCCAAAAGTACAGTATATTATTACTGGTAATTTAATGACCTCAACAGAAGAGGAAAGGGACTTGCAACTTGCATAATTTAAAAGTGGGGAAACCATGCAATAAAGCTTCAGGAAAAGCCAGTGGGATGCTTTGCTGTATTTTGTAAGATAAATTTGGAAATACGGATGTGAGAGCTGGACCATAAACCAGGCTGAGAGCTGCAGAATTGATGCCTTTGAATTGTGGTGACGGAGAAAACTGCTTAGAGTCCCTTGGTCTGCAAGAACATCTAATCAATCAATACTATAGGAATTGAGCCCAAATGTTCTCCAGAAGGTTTGATCATGAGGCTAAAGCTCAGATATTTTAACATAGCAGAGGCAGAGATGGATAGATGAGGTAATTGAAGCAATGAATGAGGGGAGCTCAGAGGGGCAATGGCTGACTGATGTGCCTGCTGCGATCCATAAGTTCATGGAGAGTTTAATACGACTGAATGACTAAAAAGCAAGAATGTCACTTTATAGATCCCTGGTCAGACCTCACCTATAATAATAGGCTAAACACTGGAGATTTATCTGTATAATAACAAATTGGAGACCATTCAAAAGAAGATGACTAAAAGGTGTAATTGATGAAGACTTTGGGGATTGGATATGATAGAAACCTGCAAATATACCATTCTGTCCTTTAATCTATCACATATAATAGCTGTCAAACTGTGATTCGTTGTCACGGTTGCAAGGCGACACATAGAAGCCTTCCGAGCTCGGAGCACTTAGGCAATGTGAGCTGAGCAGTTGAGGCATTGAAGCACGCAGGACTTAGCTTCAAGCAGTTGAGGAACGCGGGACTTATAAAAAAAAAAAATCCGACCTTGGAATCTCGCAGGCAAAAAAATACGACCTCGCAAAAATACGACTTTAACGGCTAAACCGCAAAAATCGAAAAACACGAAGAAAAAAAATTAAAATTAAAAAACACTCACACACAGCACGGGAGGGACACCTGGAAGTGAGGTGAGCGAAACTCAGCCGAACTTGCCGAGTTTCGGCACTCAAAAATAGGCTAAGCAAGGGAAAAAAATGGCGAACGAAAAAAATGAAAACGAGGCTAAAGGAGACCGAGGCAAATCACCGCCTGCCAAGTTACCCAGGAACGTAGGCGATACAAAATATACCATTACAACGGACGGAAAATGCTCGCGAGCCAAGTAACGCATAGAAAAAAGTTGCCATATTACAACACTAACTTGCAAATAAGAACATTACGATTCTAAAATGGCACTTTACACGCAAACGGTTTGGCCTCGCGCACGCAGCCTATTTACACTGCACACTTGGCACACTTTCTCCTTGGGTGATCAATAGTTCAACTGTACATTTTCTGATGCAGGAAAATCCAAACAGATTGTTAGCTCTTCAGGATATGGATTGCTGCATATGAAATATAAATAGGTAAAGAATACTCATTTATGAATTCATATTAATGTATTAATTCACTGTACTAAAAAAATTGTATATTTTACACTTATATATCTGTCTTCACAATGAGCGCAGAAGGTGATCGTTTCAAAGGAGGAAACTTGAAGTACACGAGTGGAGAGGCTCAGCAAGGGGAAGGCGCTCAGCGCGGGGCCACGCAATGAGCGCTGAAGGTCCTCAGAGGAACAAAAGCCTTACATTGTGTGGCAAACAGCATTGCCATAGCTTCAAATTTTATTGCTGTAATTTTTGACGGGCAAGTCACTAGTACATTATAAAGATCACAAAGGATTTAAAAAAAACGTCCAGGAAGGAAGTATCTTCCAGAAAAAGAGGAATGCAAGAACAAGAGGCCATGATTAAAAGTTAAACGATTTAGGGGTAATGTGTGAAAAAAAAATATTATTTCTCTGCACCCTGAAGAGGGTATTAAAAAAAAAAATTATAATTGCAGTGCTGCTTTAAAATAAAAGAAACTGTTAACACTCTTCTAACAATGCTTTTCATATAGAAACATTTTCAGGGTAAGGAGACCTGTAGTGATATATTAAAACATATATTAAATAGTGTCCATTTTTCTTAGAATTAAGATATCACTACAGATATACCCCAAAGCATGTATTGCGCGACAATAACTGCAAGACTTGTTCCTACTGAAATGTAAATACCCCTCTCGCACACAACCTTTACCAAAATAATATGGATGCCTCCAGGGTCCAGTATTTTTTATTTTTTTTCTAGTTATGTCATTTTTCTATCTGGTTATGCTCTGTCATACTCCAATATAAATGTTTCATCATGCAGTTGCGATTTATCTTGGTTTCAGACATCCAGGTACAACCCAAAAGCTAGAGAACTAAAAATCCCAGAATTTCATGGGAGCAAGTCCCTGTAAGGGATGAATTCATCAAAGTCAAGAATGGCACAGGTCTGGTCCAATCAAGCAGGAGCTGTCTTTATTATACTTGTACAAGGGAGCTTTCGTTGCATCAGATCTGCTTCCAGAATCACTAAAAAGACTGTCCTCTGGAACAAAATAGGGATGTAAGATTGTAACCAGACATGTTAACTACTTTGAAATGTAATTTTTGCTGCGGGAGCTTTTTTCTCAGCAATGTTACACGTTCATTCTACGCAGTTAACTTGCAATATTACTGATGTCACCCGACCTCTTTAAATCTTGTCTTGTCAGTAAAACATTTCAGTGTAAAATTATATGTTCGCTCGTAAAATGACACCAAACCAGGTATTTCACTTAAATTACGGATGTTAAATTTTTTTTGACTTGTATCTACCCTGTCCAATGTGTAGCACATGAGGGCTGCGTACTTCAAATTTGGCAGTTTTTACGTCGCTATTAAATTAGAAAGGGCTGCGAGTTACGAGCGATAGACGATATTTCGTAAATTAGTTTGCGGCTGTTGGAGTTGCGTGCTCGAATGCAAACAATTAAGCAAGCACGTTCAGATGGAGCCAATGGAAAAAGATTTTTCGTTGGCGTTACGTCACTGAAAAAGGGGAGGGTAGATTTTGAAGTCCAATGTGCTTCAATTACAGTTTGCGATCGCACCCACATGCAAGAAATAATGCAATATTAATAAAGCCATAAATATGCTATTCTATTACATGCAAGTTACAGTATATGTCTTAACACATTGATTGCCGGGATCGATATAACACTAAATAAAAACATGAAATAAAGTATTTTTCTGTGCCGATTTTGCGGGCTTGAGAATGTTGTTGTGCTATTAATTCTAAGACCTAACATCACTTTCCCGTATATAATAAATGTACAGTAGTGTCTTTTTGTTTGCATTACAAATGCTACGTATTGGACTTTACCCCCCTTGTGGGTGCGCTCGAGCACACATTGGCCTTTGGGCTCCATTTGCGTGTTGCTTGCTCGCGAGTGGCTAGATTGCAAATTAATAGCAGAATTGAGCAAGAAGAGGTTAAATTGTTACAGGGCTAATTTTAATACCCGTAACACGTAAATTAGGAATTACGGGCTACTTTTTAACACATAGCCTGAATTTAATAGGGCTATATATCGGCATGTTATAAATAAAGGTTAGTAATAATAATAAGACACAGTTCGAGGAACCAACAGAAAATTACACCATTGTGATTCTTGCAGCGAGTAACAATATGCATCTATAAATGGGAGAAACCATTATGTGAGTCAAATATTTTCTAATTGGGCTAGCCCATCAAAAGACAATGCATTAGAGCATCTGTTTATAGTCCATGTGGGTTTCCTGATATGTATTAACTGTGTCTTGTGTTACCGTGGATGCTGTGTTATGACCAGAACATTATCATAATCACATATATAGTTGTGAGCTTACGAGTTGTTGCTAACGCTGCGGGCTCGCGAGCCCACAGCGAGCCAAGGCCCTCGCGAAGAGAGGGCACTGGGCAAGGGTCTCAGTTGCTGGCATGGAGCAACCCAAAGAGCACGACACACACATTACGACACTTGCAAACAACATACGACACACGTTCACACACATTACGGCCTCGCAACAATCGGACGCAGCTCGCGAACATTACAAAATTAAAAACACAATACATACACACAGCACATACATAAAAAGCTTACATACAGCAACAGGGAGCATCCAGGATTTCAACAATTCAACTTACACCTTTATTTCACTCAAAATAAAAGAGTTTGCACAATAGAAACTTTGATAAGCGAGAGAAAAAATGGCCGCCGAACAAAACGAAAACGAGGCTACACACGCAAACACCATACGAGACACGTTACCACACATTACGACCTCGCAACCATCGAACGCAACACGCCGACATACAAACATTTAAAACACAATAAATACACACAACACACACATAAAAAGCTTACCTACAGCAAGAGGAACCATCCAGCACCTCAAAAAAACAAGTTACACCTTCATTTCAATAAAAATAAAACACTTTAGACACTAATGAAATCGCTAAGCGAGAGAAAAAAATGGCCGACGAAAAAAACGAAAACGAGGCTACAGCACTCTAAACACGTTAAACACCACAACACACTCGCAAAACAACACACGAAACTCGAAAAACACCACAAAGCACCGACGGATAATCCGCAAAGACGCATAACACAGATAACCCGCCATTTTACGCCAATGCGGAAGTACACAACTACGCTAACGGTTTCGTCTCGCGCACGCACACTGTTACACTGCACACATTCATCACGCTTACACAGCAGCTCCACACCAATAATGCTGCAGCAACATCGAAACAGATTGTCAGTTCTTCAACACAATGCTTCAAAATAGGTAAAGTATTAATATATTATATATTTTTGTATTACACACCAAACAGCATTCGCTACCTTACGATTTGATTGCCGTAATTTTTTGACGGGCAATTCGCTAGTAATATATAATTTCTAAATTTCACATATGTGGGAAAGTTAAACGTCAATTTCTGATGAACTTCCATACTTTTATTATTATTTTTTACTGTCATTTTAACGGCTGTGGCCAGTTTTCTGCAGTGCATCTGATGTTCACATATTTATGAGGAATCAAACATGATAAACAAAAATATATTTTTGTTAATTGGACATATGTGACTATGAGAATGTACAGCATTCATTTCTAATAATATTCCATGTTTTTATTTTTTTTAATGTTTTGTGGTGCTTTAGCTCTCCGCAATGGTTTTGAAACCATTTGTGAGTGTTCTTTAGTACCCGTGAATTTTCCTTCAGATTTTTGATATTTCAGGTCTGCCGTGATGTGCGAGTGCTCAGTAAAGTCTGATTTGAATAGGGATTTGGTATAAACGTAAAGAGTCGCTAGTATTTTGGCCATGGAAAAGTTTGCTGTCATTTCTGGTTCTGGCTTGTCATCAGGGTGGGTCTCTCGCAATGATGCTTAGATATGTGGATAAAATAGCTAGGGAAAGTTACTTAGCACTTCTGACGGTGTAACTTTGCAATATAGGGAATATAATAGGGGTCTTATATAATAAAAGTACATAATGCAGTATAATATGTGTCATTGTAAACGGAAAGGAGAAGTATCATTAGCCATATTATGATTGGATTATGAATAATTCACATATAGCCTTATCCTATGTATGTTGTATTGCACAAATTAGCCCAGGGCTTTACTTCACCCTCTCTACATGTGGTTAGTATTTCCTGTATAAGAATGTTTCTGCAAAAAGAAGTAACCATTTTAGCTTATGTGAAGTCTTGAAGGGACACACAAGAATAAAAAAAACAAGTTGGAATCAAATGACAACAATCTTAGAATGTCAAAAATAATATTCATATATGCCCCTTATACAATATCCTATCACAGTCCTGAAACCTTTTTTCCATTATATTCCTAATGTTAAACTAGTTGAAGGAAAATTTTAGTATTTAGGTTGAGTTTAGTGGGCCCTGGTCAGAACATAAGATTTTGCACGGGACGTTAGGCTTAATGAAGACTTCTCTTCCCCAGACTAAGCTACAGTGGTTGTGCGAGGAGGTAAAGGAACGAGAAGGGAGAGAGAGAAAGACCCGTCGTCAACTCCAGCAGAGCCGCGACCTTCTGAAAGAGCAGAAGCTGAGCAAGGAGACAGAGCGGGAGACCACGAGTCAACAGATCGCTCGTCTGGAGCAGCAACTGGAGGAGGCTCAGAGGGAGAAGAAAGGTGAGTACTCTGTGTAAGAGTGGACAGACCTCAAATACAGCTGTGAATTCATAACACAGATCACAATTATTGCACAAATGAAAGGTGTTAGATAATTGTGCTTAAATGTTTGGTATTTTAAGCTTAACTTACATGAAATAATCTTCCCTCTCTAGCAATAAATGTGCGATTATTTCTCATGGTGAGGGGATAAGCCATAAGAGCATGCTCAGTTGGTTTAAAAAGAATAATAAGACTTTAACAATATATTATTACTATTATTTGTCCAGCTGGGCATGCTCCTATCTGAGAGAGAGAGAGAATTAAAGGGACATGGAAGTTTCTCTGTTTTTAATATTAAAATAATGTAACCCTTTGCATATTTAAGTATTATTTTATAAACAAGTGCTTAAACGCTGTTTTTACTTTCTCCAACCTTCCCTACAAAGTCTACTCACATAGCCCATACATACAATGTCTCTGTAGCGCTAGATGTATTAGCCAATCACATATTGTCTCTCAGCAGCATTTCAAAACATGCCATGTGCAGGAGCTGCTGGGATCAGTCCTTTTGTAAGGACTGTTTAAAAGTGTTCAGTGAGTAAAAACCGCATTTAAGCTCTTGTTAATAAAATTATGTTTAGATGGGAAAATAAATACTTTCTTAGATTCATTTAATTAGAAAATTGAAGTGGCAGTAAATTCTCATTGAGAAATGTATGCTTAAAATACTTATTTTTCACATTTTAGTTATCCAAAATTTCCTCTTGAAGTATTTCATAACAACCAGTGGCAATTATAGTTATTTATATTTGTGCTTTTAATCTCTGCAGTAACTCTGACTGTCACTGTTTCACTTTAACTTTTGCTGCTGTAGAGGCCTGGTTCCTTTGACTCTGAAAGGCTTACAAAGAGCATGTTTCAGATATTACAATAAAGTGATCTGAAATCTGCATTTACACACCTTATAGTCCACAACTCAATCCTTCCTTCCTTAATTAATTGGTTTGAATTTGTGTAGCCAATCAGAATGTGTACAAAGAAATTGCAATGCAGCAAATTACCTTTCTAAACCTATTATTAGAAGGGAAGAGCAACATTAACACTACAAAGACATACATGTATTTCAGGATAGCATGTTGCTTCACTGGACTTATTTATAACTGGCCAATGAGCAATCTATTGTGGAATGATTAATAAATGTGCAATGCATGTTATCAAATCAGGGTGTTCCCTGTCCCTTTACAGCTATATTATTAGATGCTATGTTTATTATTGCTTTTTATAGTCTGATTTTAATCAGTAAACTAATTTTAGGGTGATGTATCATGCTGAGCAGCCAGGTACAAAGTCTTATTATTGCGCAGCTTTGTTGGACTGATCCTTATATCCAGTAAACAGTACAGTCTTGTGTAACAAAATCTACTTGTATGGATGTGAGTGGGTGGCTTTATTACATTTTTTCCCAAATGCCTATAGATAAAAATGGTTTTATCAGCATTTCTGTATCTTTCTCAGGGACATTGGGGAAAAACCTGTGCAAATCATACAACGTTTGCTATAGATATTAGTTCACCCCCCCCCCCCCCCCCCATTAAATTGTTGTTAATGATGGTTGGTTCTAGCCCTATAGGGGAAAAAATATCATTATATTGCTACTATGGCACTATTACCACCTGGTCCAAGAAAGGAGCCCTTAATTGCATACTGTCACCCAAACAAGTTGGTTTCATCTTAAAAAACATGAGAAAATGATCTTTAGTAGCCATACCAGTTGTTTTTTTTCTCTACAGTGAATCATTCTTGAGATATTTAGCACTATTTTTTTGGCTCCTGATGTGTGGTTCAGTATGGCAATGTGCAGTTCAGAGTGCTTGATAGGGTAGCGGAGGGGAAATAACTGTGATTAACATCAGGATCATTGTTTTTACCACAGCACAGACAGAGAAGTAATTTTGTATTGCTAATTAGCACACAAAATGGTAATTAGTATTCAGGAGCTGTTCATATACGTATTAATGCAGCTCAAACAATCCTGAATGTCTCAGGAATTGTTCAGTTTAGGAAAAAATGGCAAATGGCAGAATTTAATTATTTCTCTGATTGAGCCCAGGTGTATTCATTAAAATGAATGAAACTGAGTCATCTGGGTCCAATCATGAATACCAAAGCAAAGATATATTGAAATCCTGGACTGGTTGGTTGCCCTTGCAGGACTTGGATGCCCACCACTGCCTTAATATTACTATATTTAGTACACTCTGCTATTAGTAGGAACTGGGCATGTTCCACCTAAACTTTATCAAACTTGCCCAGTTTGCTAATTACTGTTTTATAGAAACAAACATCAGGTTCCATTTGTCACAGGCACTAGGACTTTTGATTGGGTTAAAATAGACCAACTACAGCTGCAGCTACAGACAGTACATATGTTTAAACTTCCACATGTGAACTTCTATATGAAGAACTTGAGTTTAGGTGGATCTCTCCCTTTAAACATGTCAATGTCATTAGTACACTTTCACTTAGTAGCGGTCTGCCATTGGTACACTTTCTCTTAGTAGCGGTCTGCCATTGGTACACTTTCTCTTAGCCGCTGTTGGTACACTTTCTCTTAGCCGCTGTTGGTACACTTTCTCTTAGCCGCTGTTGGTACACTTTCTCTTAGCCGCTGTTGGTACACTTTCTCTTAGCCGCTGTTGGTACACTTTCTCTTAGCCGCTGTTGGTACACTTTCTCTTAGCCGCTGTTGGTACACCTTCTCTTAGCCGCTGTTGGTACACCTTCTCTTAGCCGCTGTTGGTACACCTTCTCTTAGCCGCTGTTGGTACACTTTCTCTTAGCCGCTGTTGGTACACTTTCTCTTAGCCGCTGTTGGTACACTTTCTCTTAGCCGCTGTTGGTACACTTTCTCTTAGCCGCTGTTGGTA